>JAODAL010019895.1:0-70842 GCA_025379985.1 Phyllomedusa bahiana | reverse complement strand
CGGCCGCAAAACAGCAAAAACGGCTGGGTAAACCGACCGGTATTTGTCCACTGCCGTGGGGACGCAGCCTAATCATATCAACCTGCTGAGTAAACCTAGCATGTCATTTTATACTACTGTGAGCGCTGTAAAAAATAATAAATACTGCCAGAATTGCTGTATTTTGTTCAAAAACCTCGCTCAAAAGCGATCAGAGTATCATGAACCCCATAATGGTACCAATAAAAACATCAACTCATCCTGCAGAAAACTCGCCCTTAATAATAATAAAAAAAAAAGTTATGGCTAACAGACTGACAACATAAAAATGCAATCTTTTACAAACACTTTGCAATTGTGTTAGAGTGATAAAACGTAAACTATATAAAATTGATATCATTGTAATTGTGCCGAGCGCTTAGTAAAGTTATGTCATTTATACCGCACAGTGAATGCTGTAAAAATTGATAACCTATTCATGGCCCAGTGCTAAAAAAAAATTATTTATGAAACACCTGTGTGCCCAAAATACACAGTACACCCATAGATGAGATCCGTGAGAAGTGCTGATTCCAAAATGGGGCCAGAGACGGATCTTAACAATTGACAGTGTGTTTATCACTGCGGGCTGAGGAAGACATGCAATTCTTTCAAAGACGGACCCGAGCTGCGCTATGGAAACACTCAGTGACGATCTCTCATTTAAACGCCGCTGTGTCTTCCTCATAGCCCGCAGTGATAAACTCGCTGCTAATTGTTTAGATCCATCTGTGGGTCCATCCTGTCGGTCCCAGAGACTGATCTAAAAAGCGTTAGTAACACGGAGTGAAAACCATGTGAACAAGCCTTAAGGATACAACTAAATGACCACATTACCAAGTACATGTATTCCAGATGCAGCAGGTTTCAACTGTTTACCACAGTTGACACTCTGCTGCAGCGGTATGGATCAAAGAACAAATGAATCCCAGCCATTTAAAGAGAACCTGTTGCATAGTTTATGCCCCCTTTGCTGAGGACAGCACAAGCTAGTGTCAGACATGCTGTTTCCAGTGTTGTGTCCCTTATTCTGTAAGATGCTGGAGTTTTTGAGTATTTAATGTTGAAATCTGCAGTTTTCAGCCAGAAAAGTCATGAAGAGTCTGTTTTTGTCATACTCCGCCCATCTGAGGCTATCTCTGCCCACCTCAATTGATTAACCTATTACTTTGAATAGATAGAAACATGTGAATAACTGCCAGGTGGGCAGGGCTATCCTTTGGTGGGTGGGGCTAACACCTGCTGATGAGTAAAATTTGAGCATTAAATGCTCTAAAACTACAGCATCTTACAGAATAGTGGATACTGTGCTGGAATGTCTAACTCTAGCTTGTGCTGTCCTCAACAAGGGGGGCCATAACCTATGTGACAGGTTCCTTTTAACTACTTAAAAAAGATGGATTGTACTCACTGTAACATCCTTTTCTCATTAAAGTTGACTTTGTCAGGCAACCTATACTCATCCTAACAACACCAGGCTAATCAGTTTGTGCCAAAAGCAGTAGGAAGGAGCAAAAGAACACCAAGGATCCTATCCTGGGGAGGAACTCAAAAAGCACTTAAATGGGGAGTGCAAAAATTCATCTTTCTCATGAACTGCATTGGGGACCACTGCACCTTGGGACCATCTAAAGCAGTCTCAAGGGTGGGAAAGAAAAACAACTTAGGCTCAAAAGCAAAAAAAAGACCATCATACCACTTATTGAAACAACTTGCAGCTCAGGCTAGTGTCAGCCAATAACAAAGTATGAACCTGGTAAAACTTGACAAAGTGTGCACCAAGGCCCAGGTTGCAGCCTTACAGACCTGAGCGGTCAAAGCCTGGTGCCGCACTACCTAGGAAGCAACCGCTTTGGTGGAATAAGTGAGGAAAATGAAAAAGGAGAGACTTGTCCCTAGACCTGTGGGATTGTGAAATTGCAGACCAGATCCAGGAAGAGATGGTCGACTTAGGGCTGTCAGACCTCTTTGTGGGTCTTCAGGAACCACAAATCGAGAATGCATCCACCTGAAGGACCTGGTGACCGAAATATAAATACGTATCACCCTGACAACTTATGAGCATTATAAGGAGCGTTCCATGTAGTGGAACATAGAAGGGAAAAAAGAAGGCAGGACAAAGTCTTTAATATGGAAAGTGGAAACCACCTTCGGGAGAAAAGGTGGGTCAGGCAGGAGGACAAGCTTGTCTTTATGGATAACCAAAAAGGAGACTTACAGGGAAGGAATTGGCCAGCTTTGACATACGGCCAATTAAAATAATTGTTATGAGAAAAGCCACCTTCTGGGACAGCAGATGAAGAAAAATATCACACGAAAACTCAAATGGCTTAGACTGTTGAGAACACAAAATGGTTTAATCGCATGGTTCGAAAGGATGACTAAAAGGAGTTGCGAAATTTGCAACTCCTTAGAGGAAGGTCTAACCTGCTGTAAAAGCCTGCTGGAATAAAACTGAGAGAGCAGAAATCTGACATCTCGGAGAGCCCAAGGCTCTGCACCTGGCTCGCCTGAAGAAAAGCAAGGATACAAGAAGTGGAATGCTGCAAAGGATGAACAGACTGACGTTGCACCAGCATTTTTGCAGTTTGTGACTTACTAGCCCTCACCATGGTGCGAATGACAGTATAAGAATATCCACAGGACCTCAGAACCTCTTTTCCAATAGCCATGACCACAGACGCAGCTACAGTTAAGTTAGAACAGTGGTCCCTGGGAAAGGAGGTCGGGTCAAAGAGATTGGGGCCATGGAACGTCTTCCAGAGAGTTGATGAAATCTGTCTATTGGGCCTGAGGATTTCGAGTCTTGGACAGATCGTTTGAAAACTTATGGTTGAGCCGCGAAGCAAAAAGGTTCATATTTTTGCTTCCCCACCACCAAAAAATCTGGAGGATCGCCTCTTCTGGGTCCAGAGTCTCCCAGCTGAGAAAATCTGCAGCCCAGTAGTCTATCTCTGGAGTGTGAACCACTGATAGAGCCGACACATTGGCCTCCACCCAAAGCAAGATCCAAGTCTCTTTTAGAAAAGCAGCTTTACTTCTGCTGCCCTCCTGGTGGTTTAAGTAAGAAACCGTAATGGTCTGTCTGAGTGCAAACAGGAAGGCCCTGGAGCACTGCAGTGAAATAGGAAATAACTAGAAAATTAGCTCAAAACCCCAGAACGTTGATATGGAGACGAGACTTGTTGGATGACCAGAGACATTGTAACATGTGGGACTTGAAGACAGCCCCCGAACCGAAGTGCCTGGTATCTGTTATTTTCACAATCCAATGAAACCAAGCAAATATCCTCCCCTGGGAGAGGGCGGGCACGGACGACCACCAACTGAGGTTGTAGTTAACCTGAGATGGAAGAAGGATGTGCTCTTCCAGGGAGCAAAAGATCCGTCCCAATGAGCCAGAATGGAGTTCTGAACAAGACGATTAAGACTAAGTGTATGGATTGCTTTGAATGCAGAAATTACGGTCACCAGGATCCTCATGCAAAAGTTGATTATAGGCAGGGGTCCCCTCTGAAGAAGAGTGACACTGAACTGAAGTGAAATGATCTTCTGTAGAGTAAATAAGATCTTTGTGGTCCTAGTAAAGAGAATCATGCCTAGAAACATCTGCTGCAATGACATGATTTCTGGAAATTAATGATCAAACCGAACCTCTCCTAAGTCTCTACGTTTGTGGTAAGCCATCCCTGGAAGTGGACCTGATGTGGTCATTCAAATATGGATTCACGGTGATACCCCTCGCATGAAATAGAAGAGATGCTAGTCCCTTCGTGAAAACTATTGGAGAAGTGGCCAGTCCAAATGGCAGGACAGCAAACCATAAATATCAAGAAACTACTGTGAAGTGGTGGTGGGATAGGCATCTCAAATGTTGATTGGAGGTGAGAAACTCGCCCTGCTCCAAAGAGATCACCACCAACCACATGGATTCCATTAAAAAATGGCGGACACGATTGAGGAGTCTCAGGTCCAGAATGGGCTGGCTGAATTCATCCTTCTCGGGGGCAGAAAAGAGATTTGAATAAAAGCCTTGAAAATGCTCAGATGGAGGAAAGGTACAATCACCCTTTAGAGATAAAGGGATAAACAGCCTGGAAAAAAGTCTGTAAGGGGAGGGCGGAGGACTTGATAGAAAAAAAACGAGCCAGGAGAAGGGAAGCAAAATCTATTTTGTATCCTGACCATGCCACGTCCCAGTCCAAGCATAGTCTACATGGCTCAGATTTCCTGAAAAGTAAAAAGATTCCCCCCAAGAAAAAGGTCCAGATGGGGAAGCAACCTTTATGCGGTGGAAGCCATATACTGTGAAGGAAAGATAAGTAAGGAACGAAAGTGCTGCTGGCGTTTAGAGGGCAGCTGTTCTTTTCGTCGATTCTGAAGGAGCAGGGAACTATGACTGCAGGTGACTTTAAAAATAATCTTTTCTAATCTCTTATCAAAACCTCCTGAAACAGGGAGAGCCACACTTGAGGCAGGATCAGCACCTAAGCCATACTACATACAATACATGATGTGCTATGTCAAGAGAAGTTTTATACATTTATCAGTGTAGAACAGCTAAGAGAGCCTTAAAGGTCCCCGTTGGGAGGTACCAGAAGATATATCCTGATGTAAATGGTCAGCCCAGATATTACATGCCTTTCTTGCCCAGGAGGAGGCAAAAATAGCCCGCAGGGCAGCGACAGTCTTTTAAAAGAAGGCCGACAGTTCTCTGGACGTTTCCATTCCCTGAAAACAAGCTCCTCAAATTCCCTATTGTCATTAAACACCAGGGGCTAGAGTCTGTGGAAAGAGACCTCAACTGGGGTGGGGGAGATAGAATCATCCCTGATGTGTAGGGTGTCTTGCACAGCCTGGATGAGTGCCTTGGTAGCGGATTTGGGCTTCTTATCCCATTCTGAGTTCATCAGAGGACTATCCGCATAGGAGTGCTTCTGGTTCTGGAGAGACAGAAGGAAGCATAACTTGGTATTTGGACTTCTTGCGTAACGATGCTACTGCTGGGTAAGAGGCCGTGGAATCTTGAGACTTGGAAACAGCAGAGTGTTGCCTCCGGGAGATGCTTTATAGCCAAAACCATGGTCAGTGACAGCCTGGAAAAGTCTCAGACAGTAGTGACAGGGACTTGGTCCAATCGGGCGACTATATCGTAGGGTGTGGTCCATGAGCGGTCTGGGATTGAGACATTGCAAACATAGTGGATTGTATTGTCCTCCCGTAAACTTCTTGTGACAATGGGAACAAGCAAAATAAGTCGCCAATGTCACCAGACCGGGTTATCCAGAGAGTTTCTCCCAGGGTGCGGAAATGTTGTCCGTCTGGGGTATGGCTGAAAAAGCTAGCGTGGTAATGAGGTATAGCCTAAGGGTTTAGTCTTCCAGACGTGATAGAAGGTCCAGAAGCAGGAGAGAACCAGAAAAATCCAAGGCTGGAGAGCTGGAAAGCTGCAATTACGGCATCCAGCCGTAGAGAAACTGCAACCCCCCCCCACCCCAATAAAGCCAACGTGGAGGCTCCAGATGGGGTCAGAAAAGGGACTTGCCCAGTGGGCCGGAGTGCCAGGATGTGACAAAATCCAATTCAGGCCAGAGGAAGGCTGTGGCCTAGACTAAAATCACAGAAAGAAATGCTTCACAGCAGTTGCTAAAAATGAGATTGGGACGAGGCTTCTCTCTGATCTTCCACGATGATGACCCCACTGACTAGTGAGGAGAAACTCCCACAACCACCCAAAAAGGAAATTAAATACATAATACTTAAATAAAAAAATAAAAATGTGACAGATCTGCAGCACAGCCCACGTCTGCCTGCCATGGACACTAGGCTAAAAACTGATTATCCTTGTGTCAGTAGGAGGGGTATTGCCTCTTAGGGGCGGGGCCTATTCCGCCAATGCGGTGTCCCCCAGTGCAACTCCTTAGAAACCATTCATGGCATTTAAGTGCTTAGATAGTTTGAGAAGGTCCCTGCTGTAATTGGATTGCTCCTTCGTATCCCATAGGGTGCAATGCTAGAATCAGGGTGTAATAGAATAATGGTAAAATCTTAGTACACTGCAAGTAATAGTGAAAAGAAAACTGGAATGCTAAATCCTTGGGTTCTTCAGATCCTAAAACTAGTTCTAAAATAGAATTCAGGTCACTGTTGATGGCCAGTTAGAAAATCTCTAAAAGATTTTATACAAAAGTTACCTAAAATCTTTTATCTATGGGTGTCATCATTATAGTCTTTAGAGGTAAAAAAGGATAAGTGCATTTGTTTAAACTTCTTGTTGATCAAAACATCAAGTGGAGCGTACAAGACCGTTGTAGAGGAAAAAAGCTTCAAAAAGCAAGATGGATTAAAGCTGTGACTGAATGATCATATAAATCATTTGGAAAATCTATTCTATCTAGAATAAAAGCTCAGTCTACCAGAACAGTCTCTTCCTCAAAGCCTGAATAGGGTGTTTGCAAACTGTCAAAACACTGCCTACTTGACATACTTGCCTAGAGATTTTGGTTTTGGACATAGTGTCCTCCAGGTGGCTGTCCCATCCTTAAAGGGGTTTTCCCACCAAGTAAGATTATGGGAAGCTTGCAAATTAAAAAATAAACATTGTCACCATTCATCATTACTAAAAGTTCTGTACCATTTTGTTTTAGCAGTTACCTTTGGTGATCTATAGTGTACAGCTTGTCTCTAGGGGATCCGACCAGTGACGAGCTCCTCAGTCCTGGCCAAACCTATTCAGATATAACCTCTCCTCTCAGGCAGCTGCTGTCAGTGTATTCCCTGCTTAGTTATCACACACATTCATTATTGAGCAAGGGTTCAACCCCAGGTGCTGTCATTCTACTCCTATCCTCTGTACACCTTAGTAATTAGTTACACGGAGCAGATACCACCCCCCCCCCAAAAAATAAATAAATAAATAAATAAACCTCAATCGGGTATGTGCATTGACCAAAAATAATCCATATTTGGTTTCCTCAGGGATTTGAACTTTGGACCCCTATGCTGAAAGACAGAAGTCCTAACCATTCGGCTAAATTGTAGCTACTCATAACTCTTGTATTTTAGGTTACTTGACTTTACATAAACAGGCCATTGTTTGAATAGAGACTTGGAAGTGAGCACACTGGGGGAAAGGCATGATGAGGTCAAGCCTGCTGGGTCACATACTATGCAGTTCAAACAAATTATACATGCCTCCCTTATGAAGACACTGAAAGCTGAAGAGATGACAAGAGGTACATGAAATGCCTTTGTGGTAAAATCCCTTTAATCCCTACTTTGTTACTACTCCATCTTGTTGCTGTCTTTAAAGGGATGTTCTTATCATGCTGTTTCCCTTAGTCTACTCTTCACAGCTAGATTCAGGCACCCTCCTCCTGTTAAGGCTGTGAGTGGTTCTAAAGCAGTAATTTGCATTTTAGCTCTGCTATTCCTAGCTAAGCGTGTTAGAGGGACATTGGTGATGGATGGGTCTAAACCGCAAGGTAGAAGGTTTTCAGAGATGTTAAAGTTTGTAATTAAAAACATATACAAGCTGCTGTGCTGCTGAAAAGAAATAGCAGAGTGTGAAATCATCATCCTGTCCAGGCCCCTGGAGGCTTTTAGGGTAACCTATGGAAGCTTGTGTACAGAAGTAGAGCAGTTTTTATTTCATACCTCCGAAGTGAAGAAAAATCAGAACCACATAGTATTTGGTAACAATATTTATTTACCTTTGCCTACATGTTTTAAACTAATCAATGTGGGTAAAATACCCTTTTAAAGGGATGCATTGAAAATGGGATATTACATTTCTTGCTGGAGGCAATTCCTTGGGTCTTTCATGACCACATCCTTAGTTTAATCGTGTATATTGTGTTGCAGTAAATCTGCATTTACTCATATTTTCTTTACTTCCAACGGTAGCTTCCACACTAGGATAAATACTTTCAAGGTCCTTAATTGGGTATCTTCATGCACCTAGCAAATTAACATCTATTGGCCTATTCTTTTGCAGTCACTCTTTAAAGATCGGCTACAAATCCAGATTAACAAAGAGTCTTCTAATTATTGTGGTTTTTAATTAACAGATCAATAACTTGTTTTATCACAGAGTGTATTTCTTGATTGTTGAGTTTGTTGATTTACACAGTTCTATATAACTGGTCTATGAACTAATCTGTCTATTTACCATCTAATCTGTCTCTTTGCTAATCTGTATATGACCTCTAAGCATGCTCAGATGTCAAGATGTTAAATTCCTTTTCAAAATTTTGCTATAAAAATATTTCAACTTCAGTGACATTGATTATTGACTCAGTTTATTCTATCAGATTATTCTTTCAAATATTCTTTGCATTTGTTGTTGTCTTTTATGGCACTGTATATAGCTTCTTATGGAAAGTACTTTGTACCACCATTAATAAGCATAGCTTTTTTTCCCCCAACTGTTAGAACAATGGTGGGAAAGTGTGTGAGTGTGTTCAATTTTTTTTCGTCATAATTTGCTTTCTAATCAGATTTAAAGGGAACCTATCGCCAATATTTGTATTTTTTAGTAGTTGTCACCATAAATTCTTATATTTTTTTTATTTTTTTTCTGATTGTGGATTTAATTCTAATCTCTGTATTTAATTATTAAGGCCGCTATCTTGCCTGAGCTGCTTTTAACAGCATTTTGAAAAATGCTGTAGCATAGCTACATAGATATGTAGGGCGATATGTATGATCTAGGCGCATAGAGGCCAGTCCTTAATAGCTTTAAAGCAGTGTAGAATGCGCCTGAATCTATGAACCTGTTCTACTGCAGGTTATAGATTTAACGCTTTCTAGTTCCAAAACGACAACTCAGAATCAGGTAAACCACTTTTAACTTGGTGTAGCTGTTCCAGCAGTAATTCGTTTTGCTGTCCTACAATAATAAATGTGTAGAATCCTAATATGCCCAATTTTGGAGTGCACCTTACATCTAGAGAACAGGGCTGCAACAGATTTTGGGCTGAAAGGACACCAGAGTTCTGGTGCAGCCCCGTACATACATGTCACCCACAGTATCTCAAAAAGTGGGTACCCCTCTCACATTGATGGCTGTGTGTGGAGTTATTTTTAAGGCCCACCAAATTTACAAGGTTATAGAAGCTGTACGCTGTTTTTGGTCGTGCGGGTCAGAAGGGAGGGCATCATGCTCTAATCCAGTATCTCACATTACATGTTTGCAGTCATGGTACCCTCAATGAACTGTAGTTCCCCACAGCTTGAAGCACTCCTGTGTTGTGGAATGGAACAAAGATTATATATGTGTGATCCTTTGTGTCTCTATTTTAATGTATTAGTCAGTATAATACCTCACATGTCTTTATTGTACGTGAAAGCTGCCTGTATATCCATACACTCTTTAATGTGTTAACAAAATGGCTGCATGTAAATTTGTTTGTAGAGATAGATGTTATGGAAATTATGTGAGATGTTTATTACATCCACAAGATGGCGTCTGTGTTCAAACACACCCTGATATGCCAAAATGGCTACTGGCTTTAGTTATTTTGTTTCTGTTAAACAAAGAGTGGGAAGGGTCATTTAAAATGTAGATAAGAAGAGCCAATTAAGAGGGTGGATGTAAGGTCACATGTTGCTTTTGGAATGTGTACAGGCCCAACCTGTTAAAAGTTGTGTCTCTGTAATAAAGTATAGGAGAACTCATTTGACTGAGAAAGTGTCAGGCTGTGATTTCTCTCTGGCACGTGTCAACCAATATACTGATCTGAACCCCTGCTGGGACGTCAAGCACCCTTTGCAGTTCCGTCTACAACACATGCATCCCCAAACCATGACACTCCCACCACAATGCTTGACTGTAGGCAAGAAACACTTGTCTGTGTGCTCCTTATCTGGTTGCTGTCGCACCCAATTGACACCATCTGAAGTTTATCTTGGTCTCGTCAGACCACAGGACATATTTCCAGTAATCCATGTCCTAAGTGTGCTTGTCTTCAGCAAACTGTTTGCGGGTTTTCTTGTGCATCACTTCTGGGCCGCATGAACCCAAACACACCTTAAAACCGACCACTGCCTTGCTATAGAAAAAGAGGGTGACTGTTCTGGACTGGCCAAACAAGTCTCCAGACCTAAACCCTTATGCGCAGCTGTGGGATATCCTCAAACGAACGGTGGAGGACCACGGTGTCTCTTACATCCTCTAGCTTCGTGATGTTGTCATGGAGGATTGGAAGAGGATTCCAGTGGCTGCAGCCTGTGAAGCTTTAGTGAACTCCACGCCCAAAAGGGTTAAAACCATGTTGGAAAATAATGCTGATCACACAAAATATTGACACTGGGCACAATTGGTCCATTTTCACAAAGTGGTGTACTCACTTTTGCAGCCAGCGGTTCATGCAAGCTGTGTACAGACTACTTTTTTACATCAAAGTGTCATATCTTCAGTGTTCCGCAAAAAGATATAATACAATATTTACAAAAGTGCAAGGGGTGTATTCACTTTTGTGAGATACTGTAAAAGCCTGTGAACAGGATCTGACTCGTTGAGTTGTATGGGAGTGTTTTCTATGTTCACTCCTTGACCTGCACACAGAATCATATTGCAGATAGTGGATAAATATTGTGAATTAGAAAAACCTCACCAAAATGAAAAAAAAAAAATGTTTACTGCAAAAACACAGATCATTTTCTGGTGACTTATTCCTATAACTATGTATATAGAAAGAAAATAAAAGAATACAATTCCAGCCTTCTGTTCCAAAAGTGGGTGGCTTGGTGGTAAGATCACAGTCCCCTCCTTTAAAAAAAACAAAACATTTTGAGACAATTATCCTGAGCTTTACGATATATTTTTTAAATTACATTCTTTGCTGTCTGACACATTCATATCTTAGGGAAAAGCATGCTTGTTTAACCTGTAGTCATTGCAGGCCCAGAGATTGAGGGGGCCCACTCAGGTACAAGAACATTGTACTGTTTTGTAGGCCCTAAAGAGTAAGTGGCTTTTTGCAATCTAGCATTATATAGGTTTTTTGGTTTGATGGTGCTATCCTTTATCCTTTTTGATTATATGGGGCCGTATGAATTTTAGTTATGTCCCTGGTATTTGTACAATCTAAAATGAAACCTGATAATAAAAACCAAACATAGAAAATCCAACCATTCCTTTTAGTGGGCAAAAAATAAAATATACCTGACTGATTTTGTCATTGATTGCCACAGAGCACTGAGTGACTAGACCGTATCAGGAAAAAAAAACTTGCTGTGAGATGTATTGTTGCTAATGGTGATACTTGTAGAAGGAGGATGTTAGCCTGCATTAACCATTTTTTTTTATGTTTTGCTATATTGTTTTTACGTTTATGATTAGAGATGGGCGAATTTCTCAAAAATTCGATTCGGTCACTTCGCCGAATTTTCCGACAAAATTTGTTTCGTTCCGAATTACTTCGGCACGAATCGCGTTAAAAAGCAGCTATTTCCAGGCTGCACAGAGCCTGCAGGGTGCTGTAGAACATTGTGCCATGCTTAAATATGCAGAGGGAGCTTGGTTTGGTCTTCATACAATGTTGTGTTTTAGTATGACACGCAGATGACTGCCGTCGTTCATAGAATCGCTTCACTATAAAATTCCCTGGGCACTTAAGAGGGCAAAACTGACCAAAAAAACTCAAGCAGGAATGTAGCCTGATAAAGTCATGCCAGCGAAAGCTGGAAAAAAACAAGCTCAGGTGGCAACATTAGTGACAGAGTGTGGAGGTGACGGCGGCAGCCACAACAGCATGAGGTCAGGCAGTGGGACAATGACATTCTGGAGGTGGCAAAACAGAGGAAGCCACGGAGTGGCACAGTGACTGAGAGCGGAGGTCACGGCGGCAGCAGTATGAGGTCAGGCAGTGGCACAATGACATTCTGGAGGCGGCAAAACAGTATTAGGTCACAGAGTGGCACAAGGGACACAGTGTGGAGGTCACGACAGCAGCAGCATGAAAATCAGGCAGTGGCACAATGACATTCTGGAGGCGGCAAAACAGTATTATGGCCACAGAGTGGCACAATACACAGTGTGGAGGTCATGGCGGCAGCATTATAGTAGGCAGTGGCACAATGAAAATTCGGGAGGCGGCCAAAACAGTATTAGGCCACAGAGTGGCACAATCACACGGGTTGTGGAGGTCACGGCGGCAGCAGTATGAGATCAGGCAGTGGCACATGACATTTGGAGGGGGGCCCCCCTAAACGAAATTAGGCCACAGAGTGGCACAATCACACAGTTGTGGAGGGTGACGGCGGCAGCAGTATGAGATCAGGCAGTGGCACAATGACATTCTGGAGGCGGCCCTAAACAGTATTAGGCCACAGAGTGGCACAATCACACAGTTGTGGAGGTCACGGCGGCAGCAGTATGAGATCGGCAGGCACAATGCAAATCTGGGGGCGCTAAACAGTTTTAGCCGGGAGTGGCACAATCATTACAGTGGTGGAGTCACGGCGGCAGCAGTATGATCAGGCAGTGGCACAATGACATTCTGGAGGCGGCAAAACAGTATTAGGCCACAGAGTGGCACAATCATACAGTGTGGAGGTCACGGCGCGCAGCATGAGATCAGGCAGTGGCACAATGACATTCTGGGGGTGGGAAAACAGAGGAAAGCCACAGAATGGCACAAGACTGAGAGCGGAGGTCACGGGCAGGCAGCAGCAGAAGTCAGGGCAGTGGCTCAATGACCAGTGTGGGGGGCACGGCAGGAGTCAACCAGCGCAGCATGAGGTCATAGAGTGGCACAATGACAGAGTGTTGAGGTGGGTGGCAATACCAGTCCTGGTAAAGATGGTGGTAGGCAGATGGAGAAACTGTCAGCAGATGTGTGGCATCAGGCGGGTGGCGGCACAAGAATAGTGGCTGAGCAGGTAGTTTGAACCCAACATGACGCCTAAGGCATTTGGTTTTTTGTGGAAACCCTTTGCCGATCCAGCCTAATTCATCTTGACAAGTCATCTTTCCACATTTCCCTGGAAAGCGGTTTCTCCTTGAGGTAACGATGGCCCCCCGACTGAACACCCCTCTGATGCCACCACTACTGCGGGC
This sequence comes from Phyllomedusa bahiana, assembly GCA_025379985.1. Classification (NCBI taxonomy): domain Eukaryota; kingdom Metazoa; phylum Chordata; class Amphibia; order Anura; family Hylidae; genus Phyllomedusa; species Phyllomedusa bahiana. Next base: position 57,761 of record JAODAL010019895.1, on the reverse strand, counting down.
AGGACAGCTCTCCACTGCAAACTCGGCAAGTTGCGGCCACACATCCGTTTGGTGCCTAGTAGTCAGGCGGATCTTTAACTGAGTGGCAGAGTGCTTTTCCAAGTAGCCACAACTGTTGGTTCGGGGGGGATGTCCAGGTCCTGCTTGCTCCCTCCCTGCTGGCGACTCCCCCATCCCTACTAGCGGTTGGAAGGAAAGCTGTCCATCAGTGACTCCAGACTTAGGTTTACTATGGAGCTGGTATTTTGTCCTACCCCCCCTTCCCCCACGCCGCGGCAGTATATCGTGAGCACTGAGGAACCCCCCGTTTCAGACCTGTCAGAGGAGGGACGATGCCACACATAGGCACGGCCCAACTGATCGGAATTTTCCCTAAATATTTGAGTTGTCTTCCCTCTCATTCCCTGGGAAAAAGTTTTCCATTTTAGCCCGGTAGGAGGCCAATGGGGTGGAGAGCCAGAAAGTCATCCTTCGATCTGATATTCGGCTGTCACTAGCCCGGCAATTAGCATGCTGTGGGCCATTCTGCACAAGTGACCCGAGGGGCATCCCTCCCCATTCCACTGTATACTGCCACGGTGTTGGGGGTCTCTTCCTCATCTCCATCCCCCCCCCTCCTCCAGCTGCTCCTCTCCTCTCTCTTGTCACCTGGGTTAAAAATAACCTTCATTCCCAGGAAAGGGCTTTCTGCTCCAATGTCTCCTCCTCCTCCTCCATTTCACCCCAAAACCGGAAACCTATTTTGGCCACGAGATGTAGTCCCCCACGTCTCCAGTCCCCTGCCCAGGACAGATTTTTCAGCACTGTTCCAGACATGAAGCAGTGGAATGACGTTATTCATCCCGTAGTCCTGGCGACTGAAAAATAACGTCGCCTCTCAATGGCCTCAACAAAACCAGGTGCGCCATGAGCTTGCCACTGCTGCCCATCAAAAGTTACACAGGGAGTATTCTTTCTGCCTGGATCATCAAAAAAATCGTTAATGGCCTTTTTCCTGTTCTAACGTGGTCCAACTGGGGCAGGTGGAATTCCAGCGGTTTTGGAAACATCGCATTCAGATTTGTGTTGGGAGGCCGTTCTGCCGCTGAAATTTAGAGGAGGGTGTTCCTGGCTTTGTACAAAATGGAAAAAGTGCATGCACAGTTTCCTGGCCATTTCCAGAATGTTCTGAAGTTTCGGTGAAGACTTCAGGAACCTTTTCACAACCCAGATTGAACATGTTGCGCCATGCAGGGTGCATGGACCATCCCTCCTCATTTTTGCAGGCGGACACCATGTTCCTCCCATTGTCCGTCACCAATTGGTTCCGAATTGACGTTGGCCCCGGGGGAAAGCCCACATCGATTTCTTGCTGCCATGACGCGGAGAGCAGTTCTCCCCTGGGGTGACTTTCGTTCGCCGGGCAACCCAAAGGTGTAGAACTGCGTGACACGGCTGGGCCCTACAAATGTGGTATGTGGAGCGGGTACTTGGTGGAGGCTGAAATGGTGTTTTGGTGGAGGAGTCGGACATGGCCGGTGCAGCAGTTGACAACGTGGATGGAGAAAGGGGCGTCTCCTGTCCAAGTTGTTGGTGTGGCCTGCGGTTGGGAAGCACATTCACCCAGGGGGCCGTAAAGGACATGTACTGACCCTGACGTAGTTACAGCTTCCAAAGTCCCGCTGCCGGCACTTGGAACAATGATAAGCTCAAGGACTGACTCCCCTTCTGTTCTACATATTTTTATTGAAGTGCTGGTACTTTGTTTTTTGGAAAAGAATTACGGCTTTGGAACCTCTCCATTCTCGGCTCGGCAAAGCATTAGTTCTTGAACGGGCAGATCCACCATTTGGAAAGGGAGGGACTGCCAGTCCCAAAAAACTTTGGACAGGAGCAGGGTTTCAGCGCTGCACCTTAGGATGTTGGACGCCATACGGGGTTGTCTCTTTGCAAATGGGCCTCGCTGAACGACTGCTGGGCCAATAATAGCGAGGGCAGGAGCTCTGGACCGGGAGATGATTGTCAAAGAGAAACAGCCCCCTTCTGCAGAGGTGGTGGAGCCTTGACTGGCTGCATTGGCATGCATGCCACTGGGCGCTGCTGCTGCTGCGGGTGGTGCGGCGGCAGGCGGGACCCCCACATCTGAGCCAACTTTTCCCCCAGGCCACCGGATGGTGACGTTTGCATGTGTTGACGCAGGGCCGTGGTTCCCAACATTAGCTCCCTGTCCACGCTTCACTTTCTGCTTACAGATTCTACATATACCCATATTCGGCTCCTCCGGTGTCTTAGCAAAGAACTGCCACACCGCCGAGTATCGGATTTTACCGCCAACGCTGCCTCGCTGCCGACTACTGCTGCCGCTGCCTCGCTGAGCCCCTGTGCCGCTACTTTCTTGGACCTGCGTGGCCGCTTGGCTCCCGACCTCACACTGCTGCTATCCTGCTGACTCACGGCCACACGACCCACTTGCTGGCTGCGCCGCTGCCTGACGCACAAGCTGACGCCTCTTCTCCTGACGATGATGAAGCCCTTGCCTCCCCCGGCTCCCAAGTGCGGTCGGCTACATATCATCTATTTGTGTTTCATCGTCACTGCTGTCCTCATCACCAGTCTTGGTTTTGCCAGGCTGACCTCTCACAACATGGGCCTCCCATGTCACTCTCCACATCTATACTTTGCCCCTACTGCAAGGGCGCAGGGGATATTGGCCCCATTTCTTTGCTCCAAGTAGCTGCTGACTGCCCTCCTCAAATTGTTCATCTCGCTATATAGTGGCGCTGAGCCCAGACCACATAGTAGATCTTGGTTGGGGGAAACGGATGGGACAGAGGGGGGTTGAGGACAGGTGGGACCGCTGACCCGCTCCCCGGGCCCTGCCAACTAAGGGTTGTGTCTGACGTTCCCACCGACTCTTGGCTGGGGTTGTCAGATGTCATCTGGGAGGAAGAGGAATGACCTAGTCAACCAATCAAGAACCCTTGGGTTGACTGAACAACACACGGCCGCTAGGATAACAGAGGCAGTTGTGGCCTCACCCAGTGACCCCTGCTGCGACGTCCCCTTGCTGTGCGCAAACTGGGCTGTTCCGGAATGTTTGTGCCACTGCCACTCTCAGGTGCAGAGCCTGCGACTTCTCTGTCTGACATACTGTTTGTTCGAAAATGTACAGACACTGTTTGATTGGGTGATATCTGTATATGATAAATATACACCCTGTTTTTGACTCCCAAAAGAACCAAAGTAACAAGCTTGGGTAACCTTGGATATAAATTGCGCTCCACAAATGGCCAGGGAAAAAATTTACTTGTATGTGTCGTTTAAAAACACTGTGTGTTTTACTAAATGTAAAAGCTCAAACAGGCTTAATTAACCTTCGGACATGAATTAGGCTACAGGAAAAATGTATAAATTTTGGCGTTGAAAAAGGAAATTTATTTTTTTTCAGCCACCAGCAAAACAACGCTTAACTAACCCTGGATGTAAATTGCGCCAAGAATTTAGCTGCACAAACTAGTTGCTTTTTGTAGCTGTTACAATTGTGTGTTTCTAGCAACACAACAAAAGAACATTGTAATTAACCTTTGCTTGTGAATTTAGGGTAAGAAAATGATTTATATATTTTGCGTTGAAAAAGACGGTTTAATTTTGTCAGCACACCCCAAAACAACGCTTAATTAAACCCTGGTTTTAAATTGCGCCAAAGAATTGAGACGCACAAAACTAGTAGCTTGGAGCGTGTTACAATTGCGTGTTTTTCTACGCCACACAACAAGAGATACAGTTGTAATTAACCTTTGCTTGTGAATTAGGGTACAGGAAAATTTTATATATTTTGGGGTTGAAAAAACGGTTTTATTTTTGTCCCGCACACCGCAAAACAACGCTTAATTAACCCCTATGTTTAAATTGCGCCAAAGAATTGAGCCGCACAAATAGTAGTTGTACGTGTTTTCAATTGCGTGTTTTCTACGCCACACACAAGAGATACAGTTGTAATTAACCTTTGCCTTTTGAATTAGGCTACAGGAAAAATTTAAAAATATTTTGGCGGGTTTATAAGCGGTTTATTTTTGTCAGCACACCAGCAAAACAATCGCTTAATTTAAACCCCTGGATGTATGCGCCAAAGATTTAGCCGCACAACGTAGCTTTTGTAGCGTGTTACAATTGCGTGTTTTCTACGCAACAACAAGAATACGTTGTAATTAAACCTTTGCTTGGAATTAGGCTACAGGAAAAATTTATATTTTTTGGCGTTGAAAAAGACGGTTTATTTTTGTCAACACAGCAAAAAAACGCTTAATTAACCCCGGATGTAAATTGCGCCAAAGAATTAGCGCACAAATAGTGCTTTGTAGCTGTTACAATTGGGTTTTTCTACGCAACAACAAGAGATAACAGTTGTAATTAAACCCTTTTCTTGTGATTTAGCTACAGGAAAAATTTTATATTTTGGCGTTGAAAAAGCGGTTTCTTGGGGTCAGCACACCACAAAAAACGCTTAAGATAACCCCTGGATTGTTAAATTGCGCCAATGAATTGACAAAACAAAAAATGAAGTGGGATTTGTAAATTTTAAAAACGCTGTTTCTTTAATGAATAAACAGAACTGGCTTAGATCCCAATTGGATATTGAATGTCTATCAGCTGCAGTGGGCGCCCAATGGATTTCAGAACAATCCCAAAAATTGAAATAGAACATAATGGAACAGCTCTTGAGACAACTGAGACACCCACAGAAATGCTATTTAAACAATTTTCTGTAAGAGCTATCAGCCGCGGAGACCTTCCCTGATGAGCACCAGTGAGAGGAGTGAGAGCTCCCGGCGTCGCCCGGATTATATAGTGGTTGAATCACGATCCCGCCGGTCTCTGATTGGCTTCACCTCTGCACATGTCATTAGGCTATGCCTTCTTCCCCCAGAGTGCTTTGCCCCATGTAACGCCATGTGCCGCAGCCATTTTATCATCAAAAGCACACTTCGTTCACCGAAGTACCCCAAACTTCGACTTCGTTCCGAACCGAAGTTTTCCTGAAATTCTAAACGAATTCCACTTCGTTAGAATCGATTCGCCCATCTCTATTTATGATATATATTTGATGAACAGTAAGTTAATATAATTCTTTTAACGTAATCCAAGTAGTGGATCTTGTTTTCAGATGGCTCCCAAGTGTGTCGTACACACATTCTGCTAAGTTTCTCAGGTGTGCAACAGATGGCTGTAAACTAAATCTGATGGTAATCTGAAGGAGAAAACCATTCTTAAGAATATCTGGACAGGTGTTTTAAAGCAGAAAATGTATCCCTCAGGTTCTATGAAAAAAATTATATAGAACACTTTGCTCTGGACTGTAGCAAGTGTTCTGAGTAGAGAGACAGTACAAATGGTTTGTTCTTTTCTCTACAACCATCTGTTGCTCTTCTGATGGAAAAATGCAGATACTCCTTTATCTTGATGTTTGTTCCTTCATGATTATGTACTATTTTTTTTTTTTGCGTGCGTGTGTCTAATAAGCAAATATGTTTAAAATCTGAAGAACTCTGTTTTGTGATGTTTTTTTGTGAAATAATATGGTTTGCTTTGGGTACAAAATGCATTTTTAACACCTTTTTATCTACCGTTATTTTGCACAGAAGAATTTTTTTATTCAGTTTTCGTTTGTTTGATTTGACAGCTTTCACCCGCTATAGGTTCAGTACTTTTTAGTCTTTTTTGGGGGGGGTCTAACTATAAAAAGTAGATCTATTTTTTACAGACCCTATCTTACCTGTTGACTATGTCTTATATTGCACCCCCATCCTAACAATAGTTAAGGTTCTAGAGGCAAATCGTTCAACAGTGAATTTTAAAGTTAATAAAAAGCGGATTCCACATGTGATTCCATGTTAATATCCACATGCAATCTGACTTCCGTTTATTTTAATTGACAATCCACAATTTCAACTCCATGCTGAGGAAAAAAATAAAGAATGGAAATATCTGTTCTTTTAAGAAGATCCTCCTCCGAATGTGCTTTGGAAAGTGTGATGCAGATTGGTCACTTCGAAATGGGGCAACCCGTACAAATTTGGGGACAAAGATCTGTTCAAGTAAATTTCTGTTTGGAAAGAAACCCTGTTATTTAAGATTTTGTTGGTTTGATATATACAAAGTATTTATTTGCTTGGTTATGCTGTTTGGGTAATTTTTTTTGCAGAATATTTTTTTCTCAAACAGGTTTAGGGGATTGTCTCACTGCTGTTTTCGCGCGCCACAAAGGGAGTTTTAAAGTCTTCGTCTCTTCCTGGGGCCGGTTTTTGGGGGGTTGTATAGCAATGATTAGCATATTGGCTCTTTATTCACAGCCTTTCTAATTGCAATGACATAAGCAGAATATTTTATTATACAAAGAGGCCCTTTAGAGTGAAAGTAAAAAATTTTAGTCCCCCTTTTTTTGTTAAAAAAACACATTTTCAAGATGTGGCAGTCCCCGTGTGCCAAATGTGGTTACTTCATCCCTCTTTTTGATAAAACAAAAGCAAGAGAAAGGGGGAGAGCGGTCATAACCAGGAAACTGTGTGCTCTCAGAGCCTAAAAAACTCTTAATTCCCCTACAAAGCAAAAATAAAAAAAGAATTTTTGGAAAAAAGTCTTCACTTACTGTTTCCTGCATGTTGAAAGTTAATCTTTTGTAGTGAGAAAACCCCTTTTAAACCAGGATTCATGTTTTTTTATTTTGTTTTTGTATTTTTTTTTTTCTGATTTGATCTGTTAATCCTCAGAAGACAACGGTTAAGATTTTTTAATTGCTTTGAGAAACCATGCAAAATACTGACTGCCGTGTCAAGCACACTGCAGTGTTGTGTGGGTATTTAAGTCCATGCCTCATCAGTGCTTTTCAGTGCTTACATTGTTGAATAACTGTAATACAATATCTGATGAAGTGTAACAATTTTATTTATTTTTTTGTTCCTGTTATTCATGCCAAGTCCAACAGAAAAAGCATCCATAGTAAATTGAAGGCATACAGAGGTAGACTATGGTGATTCCTTTGGGTGCAGTATTCTACCTCCAGGCTGGATGGCTATCAAATAGGTTGTCTCACATTTAGTAAGAACTGGAGGTTTTTTTTTTATGTCACTTTAAGTAAAGGAGGCAGCTATACTTATGCACTACATTTATTAAAAGATACTTGCCTTTTTATAAAGTTGGCACGTGTTTACCTGAAAGATAATAGAAAAATGAATTCTTGTTATTTTCATCAGATCACTGAAACTGCAAACATGCCCTGCAACCTGATTGTCCTAAAGCTTCACACTGGTATGTGACAGGACCTGGTATAATGGCAAACAATAAAATCTTAAAAGTTGGAGTTTTCTTACATCTACTAACAGCACTAAGTAGATGCATGTCTTTTTCTTTAGAGCCCAGAATAGGCAAGATTTCTTGAAGAAGCAAGAAATGCAACATCCTAAAAAATAAAAACTTTATTATTAAAGTTTTTCAGTGCAGATTCCACAACCAATACAACACCAGTGTGGTTATAGACAGCTCATCAAATCTCAGCAGCTTTGTCCAATTGCACGGAAACGCACAGATCTTGTGCAGTAATCATAGATAAATGATCCAAATCCAGCAATGCAGGTAGTTAAAAAAAAATCTTTATTTGAAGATTACACAAACAGACAACAGAAACACTGCTTGCACTTTTCAAGCCTGCAAATGTCTTTTAATCATAGCATATTCTGCACCAAAAATTTGTGATAAATTACACTATAAACCATCTTTTCATATACTTCTGCAGTGTAAATATTCAGAATTTGGGAACCGCTACAGATTTTTTACAATAACTTTATTAATTTGCAGTTATTAGTCATTATATTCTTTTATTACATATTTTGTAACATACTTTTTATCTTCTCCAAAACACTACAAGTTATGCAATTTTACCTTTTTATTTTGTTGAAAATAAAAAAATCTTGCAACAATGTCTTCATATTTTTCTTTTTCAGTCTCCGTTTGCTGCTGGTAATGACCCATACTTGGCTTCAGCGGTGTCTCATCCAGTTAGTCATTCTTTGACATCAAAGTACTATCCTAACATTCTTACCCCAGCTTTACGACCAAATGCACCAGGCCGTAGTGGTCCAAAGCTTGGACCTCAGGCATGCACTTTTTTATATTTAAATCACGGTTTTCAACACTTGGGCTTGTTGGTATGCACATCCAATATGATTATTAAGGGAGCACTTTATACAACTTTGATATTCACATAAGTTTTTGTATTTATCGAGTTCTAAAATTTATTGTAAAATCTTATTCCTTTTGAGCACCATAAAATGTGTGAATTTATTGCAATTTTTTCTTTTGTGTTAGAAAGACTTTTTAGGAGAGAATACTTTGGAACAATGTTTAAGATGTTTTGTGTTTCTTCTTCAAACTCTAGGTGAGGTTCAGTTTAAATTTTCCTGCTGATTGCAGTTCCACGCCTGATCCTAGACCTATCCCTTCTACGTCCACTCCTATTTTGCCTGCTACCTCATGGTATGTTTGTAAGTGAATTTGGATAATATTTACATTGATCTCTTCTGCTCTTGTATTCTGTTAAATACAATGTCAACAAGAGGTTAAGGGGTAAGAGAAGAGCCGTGATAGTTACATTATCCTCTTAACCCCTTTAACCCACTATGACACTTATATCAGTTAAGGAGCTATGGAGCAGGCTCATTCACTAAATCCACTCCATACCCGACAGGTGCCAGCTGTTAATGACAGTCAGCGCCCGCACTTAGTGACTCGAAACACAAGTCCCTGTCATTAAACTACAAAGATGCTGCCATTCTATCGATTAATCCATTTTAGAACAGTGCAGCGCCCTGTTACACTGCCTAATCCATGTCCTCCCACCACTAGATTATGAGGTGCTTTTTGGTAGCCCACAGCCCAATGAAGGCCATCAGGCCTTATATGATTGTACTCCACTATTTAAAAAAATTTTTTTTCCCAATTATATAAATAAAAAGCAAAAATATGATATTTGGTGCTCTCACATCCTTAAACGTCCAAACTAAAACAGTATTATGTCATCTATCCCACATAGTTCAGCATAAATATATGCATGCCATACGTTTCAGGTCTTCTTAAAAATTTGGAAAAGCATGCATTATTTTTTGTACACTTCACAAATACTTGCTACTTTGTGTTGCGCGATCACATAAAATATCAATAAAATGCATTAAAGTCCTCCAGCATCAGAATTGTGGTTTTTTTCAGTAGTTTCTCTTCCCAGAGAAAGTGAAATAAAATATAATTAGAAAGGCTTATATACTCCAAATTAGTACTAATAAAAACTTCACCACGTGAAAATGAGCCTTTACACAGCTCCAAAGGCAGAAAAATTAATAAGTTATTTGTCTCGGCATATAGAATAAAAAATGTTTACGTTTTCACATTAAAAGCGCATAGCTCATGACCGAAGTCAAATAGTTTGATCTGGGTTAGTGGGTACAGTGAAGGAAATAATTATTTGATCCCTTGCTGATTGTGTAAGTGTGCCCACTGACAAAGAGTTTAACAGTCTATAATTTTAAGGGTAGGTTAATTTTAACGTTGAGAGCATATACAAAATAAAATCACATTGTATAAATTTAATTGCATTTTGCAGTGAGAAATAAGTATTTGATCCCTGTGGCAAACAAGACTTAATACTTGGTGGCAAAACCCTTGATGGCAAGCACAACAGGTAGACTGTTTTTGTAGTTGATGATGAGGTTTGCGCACAATTCAGGAGGAATTTTGGTCCACTTGTCTTTGCAGATCATCTCTAAATCATTAAGATTTTGGGGCTGTTGCTTGACAACTCGGAGCTTCAACTCCCTACATAAGTTTTCTATGGGATTAAGGTCTGGAGACTGGCTAGGCCTCTCCATGACCTTAATGTTCTTCTTTTTGAGATGCTCCTTTGTTGCCTTGGCTGTATGTTTTGGGTCATTGTCTTGCTAAAAGACAAAATACACTTATAGAGAGTACTTGATTAAAATTTATCTTTTCATGTATAATCATCATAAAAAAAGCCTAAACGCTATCAAACCCTACACTAAACTACCAATACCAAAATAGACACTAGAACCCTACCTACCAAGAGGAACCCGTCCCAACAAGGACGACCCCTACCGGAACCTAACCTACCAGTAAACTAACCCTACTTAAGCCCTACAATATATTTCTAGGCAAAAACTAGGGTATAGCATACACAATACTCGTATTTTAATGGTGCAATGTATAAAGATAGAGGCTTAAAATAGTATCCCAGACCACATAAAATATCTACTATATGGTCTAGTAGTCAACAATGCTTAATTCAGGCATAGATAAAAAAAAAAAAAATAAACGCCTATATCACAACAACCTAGCCCAGTACTTTATTAAGGCATAGATCACACAACGCCTATATTACTACAAACTGGCCAACACGTTTCCTCCAATGATGACAGGATTCATCAGGGCAACATCACCAAAGGCGCAAAAAACAATACATTCACATATATGCTAACACCGCACCAACCAGTATGGAACTAAACAAAATCAACCATGCAGTATAAGGCATGACATCCCGATGCATTTATACATTACCACCCCGATGTACAGATAATTGTCAGCTTCTAGATAATGGTCAGCTTCTATGGTAGGAAGGACAAGAAATAAACGTAGCTACTCACTTCAAATACCGGACCCTAAATCCACTTCCTGTTTGCGCCCATCATCCTGCAGATGGATGTGAACAACAGACATCCGGACGCTAACCTATCCGGTGATTCAAATACGCATGCGTCGCTGGGCATAACCTCCGGCTGTAGATCTTGCTGGCGATTCCACTGCACGTGTGCCGCACACTCCCACGGCGCACAAGTCACACAATCTCATACGGCATTCGTCCGGCTGTGACGTGTGCGCCGTGGGAGTGTGCGGCGCGCACGTAGTGGAGGCTCCACGGTATAAGATGCTGCTGTATAATAATCTGTGGCGCACGCCGTTTAATTATGCGGCGCATGCGCAGTGGAATCGCCGGCAAGATCTACAGCCGGAGTTAATACCAAAGAGCTAAATTTTTGTCTCATCTGACCACAGCACATTCTCCCAATCACTCACAATCATCCAGGTGTTCATTGGCAAACTTCAGATGGGCCTGCACCTGTGCCTTCTTGAGCAAGGGGACCTTGCGGGCACTGCAGGATTTTAAACCATTACTGCATAATTTATCAGTGGTTTTCTTGGTGACTGGTGCCTTGAGATCATTAACAAGTCCTCCCCCCTACCGTGAAGTTTTATGCTGATCTTATACCTTCCTCATGATCAAGGATACTCCATGAGATTAGATTTTGCATGGTGCCTCAGATCGATGTTGATTGACTGTCATTTTGTATTTCTTCCATTTTCTTACTATTGCACAAACCAGTTTTCTACTTCTCACCCAGCATCATTGCTTATGGTTTTGTAGCCCTTTCCAGCTTTGTGCAGGTCTATGATCTTGTCCCTGACATCCGTAGAAAGCTCTTCAGTCTTGCCCATTTTGTACAGGTTAGAATCTGACTGATAAATTGAGTCTGTGGACAGGAGTCTTTTACAAAGGTGACTATTTAAGACGGCTATCTTTAATGCAGATAACGATTCGATTAGGACTGGGCTGGTCTGTAGGAGCCAGAACTCTTAGTGATTGGTAGGGGATCAAATACTTATTTCTCTCAGCAAAATGCAAATACATTTATTTAATTTATACAGTGTGATTTTTCTGGATTTTATTTTTGATATTCCATCTCTCAATGTTAAAATTAACCTATGAACAAAGGAAATTAGAAATTAAAATTAACCTAACCTTAAAATTATAGACTGTTTATGTCGTTGTCAGTGGGCAAACTTACAAAATCAGCAAGGGATCAAATAATAATTTCCTTCAGTGTATATAAGGTGTTTAATAAACTATCTGCACACACATTCGTTGTTGCTGTCTTTGGCAAAAGAAACGATTTATCAGAGTTGCAAAAAGGGATGGCTTTGACTTTCGGGTTAAAGGTCCCAGTACTTGTGAAGCTGCACAGTTTGTGTCATGTGCTGCTCTGGTGAAAGTTTATCATGAGTGGACAAATGGGGCCAATGTAAATAAGTGACCTGGAAAAGGAGGAGCACCACGTGCCATTAATGTGGGAGGTGAGTTTTGGTCATGAAACTGTACAAATGGTAACTGACACAATATCTTGGAGTAGTTCACCTCCAGAATGATTCAGGAGACTTTCGTTTGGGGACTGTTTTCATTGCGTTCTCTGGGCCCACTCATCCATGTGAAAGGCATTCTCAACTGATTTGGGTATTAATCATATCGCCACATACACCAAGACATACCGATTGTCTTTCCTGGAGGGGGTGGGCTCTTTTAGGAAGACACGTGACATGTTGCATGTCTAGAAATGTCACACATTGATTGGAAGTATATGAGCAAGACTTCCAAGTACTCCCCGGGCTCACTGATTGGTAGTCTGTGGGACCACCTCAGTTATCATGTTCACTTTATGGATATTCCCTTACATTCCTTCCAGAAGCTTTGTAATCCACCACAGTCGACATGGTTACAGATACCTGTGACAACCTGCCAGAATCTTACTATAACTGGTGGTTATAGTCATAAAAATGTGATTCGACTATGTTTATACATTGGTCATCACTTTTATCATACTGACCAACATTTTCATTGAGGCCCACAGAAAATAACAGTACAGTGCACTTACATGAAGACAACTGTTATTTAGCCATGGGGTGAAGGGGAGAGAGGAGTGGGCATTGTATTCATGGCTACAGTAAATCATTTAGCATTCTTAAGAATATAATCTTCATTCATAGCATCACAAAAAAAGACAAATCAACAGCTTTGCAAAACTATAAAAACACTGTATTCACCTTGTATGGTAGCACCTTCTTGGTCCCTTGTTGGTCTCTGTATACCTGTCCTTCATCAATAACTTTTTGACACATGACTCCTGCAGCCTGTGATTGATTGCAGTAGCCATGGCTTGATACAAGAGGTCATGACTCAAATCAAATGTACAGATATAAGCGAGGAATGTGGGAAGCACTCGCTTTGTAGTGCTAGGGGATTTATTAAGGTGAGTACCTGTAGAAATTGACATGCATATGCTGCACATTCTTGTGATGAGATTCTAATGTAGACAGAAGCCTACTATCCGGAAATAATCAAGGTTTTCTTTATCTGACGGCAACGGATAATAATTCTTATCTCCTTTAACTCCTTGCCATTACAATAAAATGAATAAGCTTTAATGTCTTAAACCAGAAAACTATTTAAGCAAAATCAGGACCTTAGATTTTGGGTTGGCACCACCAACTCTTGCAGTTATCTGCAATGGTATAGTTTGATAAAGAAACGGTTTTCTGTCTTGGAACCAAGATCTGTCTTAAAAATAGAAGTTAAAATTCAGGACTTCTACCTTTGCAATATTTTACTAGTATCTAATACAATTTGAGTTGTAGTTTCTACTGTTTTTGGGTTGTTTTTTTCTTCTAAATTATCAATATTAGAAGTAAAATTTGGAGGCATAAGTTTCTTCCCTGTTGGGAAAATAAAGTTCCAAAGTATTCTGTTTGAACCAGGTCTAGGAATCCTATAGATTTGTACATATTTTTTTACATATGATTTGTTGATGTTACAGTGATCCAACCGGATTAGATATAAAATACCTTAAAAGAAATGCAAGTGCCCCTGTTAGAGTACCAAAGAATGGGAACTCAGGTGAGTTTTAAGTGTGTTACAATTTTACATGTGAAAAAAATGTATTTGCTTTTGATAACTTTTAACCCCCTTAGGCTTTGTGTACAGCACATTTACAAATAGAACTGAAATCCCTGTCTCATGATGCTTTAGAGGGGTTTTGCCACAATATAAATTATGAATAGATATTGTCAAATAAGCAAACTTTGATTTTTGATAAGTACATACAGTGAAGAAAATATGTAATTGATACACTGGTGATTTTGCAAGTTTCCCCACCTACAAAGAATCTAAAAAATTCCAGATAATCACTTTGTTTTATTTCTAAATAATTAATATTCATTTTATTTCATTAAAAAACTATTTGATGACCCAACAACTAGCAAGAGTTCTGGCTCTCGCAGACCTGTTAGTTTTTCTTTAAGAAGTGTTCCTACTCTTTACGCATTACCTGTATCAATTACCTGTATAAAAGACATTGCTCCACAATCAATTACACTACAACCTCTTCACTACGGTCAAGACCAAAGAGCTGTCTAAGGACTCCAGGAACAAAATTGTAAACCTGCACAAGACTGGGATGGGCTACAGGACAAAAGGCAAACAGCTTGGTGCGAAGACATCAACTGTTGGCACAATTATTAGGAAGTGAAAAAACACAAGATGACTGTCCATCTTCCTCATTCTGGGGCTCCATGCAAGATCTTGTCTCATTGGGGTAAAGATGATTTTAAGAAAGATAAGTAATCAACCCAGAACTGCATGGGAGGACCTGGTTTTAATGACCTGAATGGAGATGGGACCATAGTCCCAAACATTACCATTAGTTTCACACTATGGCTTCATGAATTAAAATCCTGCAGAGCACGCAAGGTCCCACTGCTCACGCCAGCACATATACAGGCCCATTTGAAGTTCGCCAATGACCATCTAGATGATCCAGAGGAAGCATGAGAGAAGGTCATGTGGTCAGATGAAACCAAAAAAGAACTTTTTGGTATGAACTCCACTCGCCATGTTTGGAGGAAGAAGGAGTACAACCCCAAGAACATTGTCCCTACAAAGAGAAACATGGGGATGGAAGCAACATACTTTGGGAGGGGTACTTTTCTACAAAGGGGACAGGACGACTGCACTGTATTGAATGGAGAATGGATAAGGCCATGTAGCACAAGATTGTGACCAACAAAATGGGTCGTGGCTGGGTCTTCCACCATGACAATGACCTGAAACACACAGCCAGAGCAACTAAGGAGTGGCTCTGTAAGAAGAATTTCAAGGTCCTGGCATAGCCAGTCTTCAAAAACCTGAACACAACTGAAAATCTTTGGAGGGTGCTGAAACTCAATGTAGCCCTGTCATGACCCTGAAATCTGAAAGATCTGTATGGAGGAGTGGGCAAACCTGGTCAAGAACTACAGGAAATATCTGACTTCTGTAACTGCAAACAAAGGTTTCTGTACCAAATATTCTGTTCTGTTTTTCTGTTGCATCAAATACTACTTTAATGCAATCAAATGCAAATTCATTATTTTAAAAAATACAATTGGGATTTTCTGGATTTGGATTCTGTTTCTCACAGTTCAAGTGTGCCTACAAAAAAAATTTGCAGACCTCTCCATTATTTGTAAGTGGGAAAACTTGCAAAATTGACAGTGTATCAAATACTCTCCACACTGTATATTTGCACAGTGTTTATAAAACACTCCTGGGTATTATTATTATTATTATTATTATTATTAATATATTTTATTTCTATTTCAACAGCACCAAAGCCAGTTTTAGCAAAATCTGGAAGTTCTCCAATACTTTCTGCTTATTTCCCAGGACAACAACCCAGACTTCCTGCCTCTTGAACAGAACATGGGACCATTTGCTGCAACTAGCTAAACACTGGTTTGGGTAGATATGCAGTTAATTTAAACTGCCATAGAGACCAAAGTGCTATATCCAAACTGAATATTGCTGTTTTATACTATGTATTTTTTTTTTTTTTTTTTAACATTTTAAATCATATATTCCAAAACAATGATCACTAAAAGCCTCTCTACTCCGCATATTTGGTGCTAAAATATGCACATGTATGAATGCCTTTTATGGCTGGTTACTTTGCCATAAACGGGGCAGGGTTGTTTCTTGCGTTTTTTTTTTTTTTTGTCTTCTTACACAAATTGCACTAAACAACATCGCTACCACGCGACACCTTTTAAGTGAACCTATTGTATTAAATATATATGTAAGCGAGATGGTGAATTATTGACATTATCTTGAGCTTGCTGCATATTTATTCAGAATTCTAAGGGATCTATAATTATTTCAGTGATAAAGGAACTACTCGGTCATACCACATTTGTCAAGTGGTAAATAGTGTGCAAGTAAGTGAATGATCTGTTGGCATATAACTGCATCAATTAGGCATCCATCTTTGCTGTGTTTTTAAGAGAGAAAATGCATTATCTGGACCCATGTACTTTCTCTCATTATTATGCCAAGCTACAATGTGAGTTTTCCATTATAAATCTATGTAGTGCTACGTATAAATGTTGAATATTTTCAAGCAAACGCAAATATATTCTTATTGACAGTATTAAAAACGTTATCTTCACAGTAAACTGATGGGCGCACACAGTTTAAATGGATCTTGCATATAAAAGATCTTTAAGACATAGCCGATTCAATTGGTGGCTGGCTTTTTTCTATGTAGTTATTATGATACTGTTTGTTTGTGTTGACTGCTGTTGCGATTCTGTTTCGCAACTTTTTCTGCTCCAGTTAAATACGTATTTGGATGTTTACTTCTGTGTTGAACACTACTTAAATACACAATTTCTCCTGTTAAACATGTATTTAATGTCTGTAAAATAATAAAGTATTTATATTTTGATTATGAATTTCAGATGGTGGTGTGTTATGTTTACTCTTATTTGTGTTCCATTTTGTTTGTCAATTGTTTGAACATGCTAGTTGTATTTACAGTAAACTCTTGAAAGCTGAAAGACTCAAATCACTTTGTTGTATGTATATGTGACTAAGCACTTGACTACTTCCAGCTTCTCACTTCAATGAATGTAAGCTAAAAATGTAACCTATTTAGTGCTTAGTGGAAAAGATAAAGATTTAAACAAACAGCAGCAGAGGTGTTTCTAGAGAGAGAAATGCAAATAAATTGCAAGTTGAGACTGATAACACTGAAGCTTTATTTCACCAATAAATGCTGGTGGGCATCTTTCTGAACTAATACTGGATCTGAAGTTCTGTAATGACACAGATTTGAGATTTTGTTTTTTGTTTTTTCTTTTTCACAGCTGGTTGCATTAATTTGGGTTATGTTTGGATTGAGAGAGACACAGGAAATAAACAGCTAACTTAAATTAATGATTCACAGACAGTAGGGCCAGTCATTTAAAGTCGGGCCGACCCTTTCGGTACGCTTCCCTGACTGATTGACTGAATAAGAGGGCTGAGCAAGCATAGGGAAAGATCATCCTAAGCGAATGGAATAGCTTCCAGTGAGTATATCCCCCCCCAAAAAAATTTTTTAATCAAGTTTAAAAATAAAAGTTAGATTTTAGAATAGGGGATTTGTAAAGGTGTGCAGTGAATTAGAAATCACAGATCCTGGATAAAATATTTTTTGTTTTCTATGTATGAACTTAAATTAATGCAAGTTGAAATAATTAAATAAAAGATTTTACAAACCTCATAAAAGAACAGAGTACTTAGCCAAGGTTTCAGTACAATTGTGTTCATCCAGGGGAGCTCGGCTGGTTCAGGGAATCGGATAAAGACCCCATTCTCATAGCAAGCTCCTAGAGAACTATGTTATTGTTATAGTATGCATGCAGTTTTTAATGTTCATACCCCCACCCCTCATCTGCTTCCAACAGCAGCTCATTCTTTACTTTGGAATTGGGCTATCTATACCACCTTGGTGAGGAGAAGGGAATTTTGGTATACAGGGCTAGAAAAGCAAATTGTAAAACAATGTATGCACATTAGAACTGTGTATCTATAGATAAAATAAATATAAGGAGGTATTTATTAAATATAGAGGTTTAAAACCCACAGTACTACACTGGTTTTTAATTGGCATCTTATTTTTTTTTTTCTTTCAAGTTTTTGCCTTTTGGAAATGGTAAGTACAGTATTTGTTTTCTTTTTTTTCCTCCCTAAAAATGCAACAAAATAAAGAGAATTAAAAAAATACTTTTTATGGGGCATTTCATAAATCTTTACTGACCTTCAAAATACATCTGACCAGAGCAATTTTGTTGCTGTGGAAAAACACAATCTTTCAAGGAAAAAATGTTTTCCTTTTTAGCACCAATCTTAGCTGTGAATCAAAACTGGATCCAAAACAACATTTGAGATTCTTGTGTTAAACTTCATGCAAGCATAATACAGATGTTTCTGAATTGTGTTGGTATTATGGTCCTAGAAGATTGGCTTAAGACCTAAAGGTGCACATTAATCAAGGCACTTGTGCCAGAATTGTGCCACGATTTGTGCCAAAAATAATGAACATGCTTTATTATGCACTATAGACCGTTTGAAGACCTTTCTGAGCCGTGTCTGATCAAAAGGGAGTGCCCTCGGTAAAAGTCGGGTGGCTTTTTTGGAAAGGGGTATGACTCACTGTGCAATGCCGTGCGCACCAAGTGGCATAAAGTAAGCCAACTTATCAAAGATGTAAAATTAGACTAGACAGTTCGGATATGCTCCAGATTTATCAACACCATAATAAATGTGGCACATTATAGGACTGTTTAACTTTACACTGTCTAAGAGTTAGACAATATTGATAAATCTGCCCTTGTTTTTTTCAATCACTTTTTTAAGAAGATCAAGCTGCTACACTGCTCGTTTACATAATTTTTGCTTAAAAGTGGTAGAAATTTTAACAGAAATCTTTGCCAGCTCATTTGGGGCACTTAGCAGCAGAAGTGACAAAATTATTACATGGTGTGTGCTGTATAAAAGTTTGACTCCTCTAACTTCATCAGGCTTATGTTTAGACTGACATATGAACAACTATTTTAAGTAAATCTCCACCAGAGTTTTCAGTGTTACAGGCTAATAATTATGATTCTTTTAACTTAATAACTTAAATTGAATGGAAAGGCATTTTCATATCCTGTTTTGTGACTCCATCACCGGTATCCATCAGGATAAAGTGAAAAAAGTATTTAACACACATACTGTGTCAGGGATATAGGTCACAATAGAGCAAGTATAGTCTATTTTGGGCTGTGTTTTTCCTTTTTCATGATCAAATATGTTATGTAGCATTTTTGAAAAAAGTATAACTATATGACACTTACCACTTACCAGTGCTCTTTATTCTAAAATGGTTTGTGCATAAAACCCATTTATTTTTCTCACTTGAGTCAGAGGACATATATGTCATGCATTAAGCATGGATATATGGCATTCTATAGATTTAATATGTCTTATTCATCAGTACATGTTCTTAACAAGCATTTTTGACCACCAAAAATTGATTTGGTGTTGACCCTTTATGATGCTGTATATATTTGGGAAAAATAAGTATTTGATACACTGGCGATTTTGCAGGTTTTCTCCTACAAAGAATGGAGAGGTCTGTAATTTTTATCATAGGTACACTTCAACTGTGTGAGACAGAGAATGTGGAAAAAAAAATCCAGACAATCATAGTATGATTTTTAAATTATTAATTTGCATTTTATTCTATGAAATAAGTATTTAATACAATAGAAAAACAGAACATCATATTTGGTACAGAAAACTTTGCTCGCAATTGGAGAGGTCAGATGTTTTCTGTACTTCTTGACCAAGTCTGCACACACTGCAGCAGGGATTTTAGCCCACTCCTCCATGCAGCTCTTCTCCAGATCTTTCAGATTTCAGGGTTATTGCTGGACTGCATTGAGTTTCAGTTCCCTCCAAAGATTTTCAGTTGGGTTCAGGTCTAGAGACTGGCTATGACCTTGAAATGCTTCTTACGGAGCCACTCCTTAGTTGCCCTCGCTATGTATTTTGGGTCATTGTTATGCAGGAAGACCCAGCCATGACCCATCTTCAATGCTCTTACTGAAGGAAGGAGGTTGTTGGCCAACATTTTGTGATACATGGCCCCATCCATTGTCCCTTCAATACATTGCAGTTGTCCTGTCCCGTTTTAAGAAAAGCACCCCCAAAGTATGATGTTTCCACCCCCATGCTTCACAGTTGGGACGGTGTTCTTGGGGTTCTACTCATCCTTCTTCCTCCAAACACTGCAAGTAGAATTGATACCAATAAGTTCTATTTTGGTCTCCTCTGACCACATGACCATCTTCCATGCCTCCTCTGGATCATCCAGAGGCTCATTAGCGTACTTCAAACAGGGCTGGACATATGCTGGTGTGAGCAGGGGGACCTTTTGTGGCCCTGTAGGATTTTAATCCATGATAGCGTAATTTGTTAATAACCACAATCTTCGAGACTGTGGTTCCAACTCTATTCAAATCATTGACCAGGTCATTCTGTGTAGTTCTGGGTTGATTCCTGACCTTTCTCAGAATCCTCCTTACCCCACAAGGTGATATCTTGCATGGAGCCCAAAACCAAGGAAGATGGACAGTCCGCTTGTATTTCTTCCATTTTCTAATATTTGTGCCAAGAATTGTTGCCTTCTCACCAAGCTTTTTGCCTAGTGTCCTGTAGCCCATCCCAGCCTTGTGCAGTTCTACAACTTTGTCCCTGGTGTCCTTAGACAGCTATTTGGTCTTGATCGTGGTGGAGAAGATGGAGTGTGATTGAGTGTGTGGACAGGTGTCTTTCATACAGGTAACAAGTTTAAACCGGTGTAATTAATACAGGTAATGAGTAGTAGGGCTTCTTAATGAAAAACTAACAGAGCCAGAATTCTAACTAGTTGGTAGGTGATCAAATACTTATTTCATGCAATAAAAACATAAATTATTTTAAAATCATACAATGTGATTTTCTGGATTTTTCTTTTTAGATTCTCACAGTTGAAGTATACCTAGAATAAAAATAGCAGACCTCTCCATTCTTTGTAGGTGGGAAAGCTTGCAAAAATCGCCAGTGTATCAAATACTTATTTTCCCCATTGCATATGGGAAGCTTAAACTATTGGGAGCAAAATAGTAATTTGGGAACAGCATTTAGTACATAAAACTGGAAGCCTTTAAATGTCCTTTTAGAAAGTAGTCTTAAATTAGAATGTTTATTTCCTGGTGTCATTGAATTACGTTGCAGATTCATTAGTGTTGAATACTGTATGTCCTTAGGCTAATCATAACCTTGAAGGCCAAAAAGCCTGTTTTTTTTTTTTTTTTCAAATTTTTAACGTAACCCTTGTAAATACTTTATTTGATCTACTATTATAAAGGTGAACATACATAGCCATTTTTAGTACTATATCGCATATTTAATATTATATCCATCAACATTGGGGAATTGGACATAAATTTCTTAGACAAGGATACAAGTTGAGAAATTGTTTTGATGTAATATAGTAACGCAAGTCCCAAAAAGCCAGTAAATTCCACCCAGCATCCCTGTACTTAGAGAATTGAAGTCCAGCCACTTCAGAGGCAGAAAACTGCTTTTGCACTTCCATCTATCATTTGTACTGAAAAAAAATTGTCACCTTTTGACATTTGATCCAATATATTTTAAGTCCTATTCGTGAGAAATGTATTTAGACTGCCAAGAGCACACGTGTAATATATCTTGTAATATTCCTAAAATCTCATGGAGCACGTGTATATCCCTACACAACTCTGTTAAGTGAAATGCCGGATAACCGGTACTGGAGTTAGCTGCTTCTCCTGTAGTCTCCTATCCATCATGGCTCTAAAATACCAAAAATGTTGCATGTGTATTACCTGATGATGAAAGGTAGCTAAATTGTGGTTGTGTAAAATCTGCATAAATTAGAGAAAAATTAATGGAGCACCTGCTTTAGCCCATTCAGTTGCTGCTTTATGATCCAAGATTTCTGAAAACCTCATTATTCCTCAACACTGATGACTAGAATCCCACTTTTTTTTTTTTTTTTTTTAATTGCTTAGGTACTGAAACACAATACTGTACAAAGAGGGCTGCAAGAAACATGTTTGCGTTATGGCTTTTTTTTCCATTTTCCTAGTACCACAAAGTACTTGCATAACACCTTGTAACGGTTGGGCGCTGACAGACGTATGCCGAGGCGCCTACCGCTGACATCTAGGTGTGGATCCTCTGTGATCACCGCGGGCGAGGTGGTAGCTAGAGGAACACGCCAGGGAGCGGAGTCTAAAGGGCCCCTGGTGTTCGCCAGAGCCCGCCGCAAAGCAGAATGGACTTGGCTGCGGGACCCCCAGGTCGCTAGCCCGGACGTCTCTTCCTGCGGTGACAGCCGAGGTGCAGGACAGGAATCCAGGTAGTGGTATACAGGAACATGTGCAGCAGGATACAGGAGGGATAAACGTACACATAGCACCACAGGATACGGCAGGAACTGGACGGGTAACACAGCAGGTACAGACCAGAGAACACGGCAGGATACATCAGGAAAAGGAGAGCACATACAGGACAGGAACACGGCAGGATACAGCAGACAATGGACAGATGGCCAGGAGTTCAGATGGGAAACAGCAACTGGACCAGCAACTCAGGGGTTAAAATCTCCAACAGCAGACCTGAGATGCTGGCAGGAGCTCAAGATGGGAAGCAGCTGGACACAGCAAGGGACTGCAACAGACTGCAATGAACTGACACAGAGTAAAGACAAGAACTTCCTCTTATAGTCAGAGGTGAAGAGGAAGGTGCACAGAACAGGAAACAAATAAATAGGTAGGAAGCCGCCGCCGCGCACGCACGCCCTGGGAGGCACAGTGCCCAGACAGGACCCAGGAAGCAACAAGACTGGACAGGACAGGCAAGTACATAGCAGAACACAGGCTGCTGGGACCCCTGCACAGGGAGCCCCAGCAGAGACATGGCGGCGCGGACAGGCCGACGGTTCAAGGCAGGGACCGCCGCATGATCCGTGACAGTACCCCCCCCTCAAAGCCCCCTCCTCCTCCTCCAAATCACAGACTGGCATTCCACAGAGGCCAGGGACCCACAACTTCTATGGGAGCAAACCCAAAACCAAGTACAGGCTGTATAATCGCCAGTATAGGGAAAACCTAGAAAAGGAGGTGCATGGGAGGAACAAACGGGGCACTAGGCAAAATGGGGGGGGGGAGTCAGGGCGGGACCATGAGCTAGGCAACAGACGGACGCTCTGGGCGGGACCATGAGCTAGGCCACCGATGGACGCTCTGGGCGGGACCATGAGCTAGGCCACAGACGGACGCTCTGGGCGGGACCATGAGCTAGGCCACAGACAGACCCTCTGGGCGGGACCATGAGCTAGGCCACAGACGGACGCTCTGGGCGGGACCATGAGCTAGGGCACAGACGGACGCTCTGGGCAGGACCATGAGCTAGGCCACAGACGGACGTTCTGGTCTGGACCATGAGCTAGGCCACAGACGGACGCTCTGGGCTGGACCATGAGCTAGGACAAACAGACGCTCTGGGCTTGACCATGAGCTAGGCAAAACGGATGCTCTGGGCTGGACCATGAGCCAGCAGGCAATGGGTGCAGACGCTCTGGGCGAACCATGAGCCAGCAGGTAACGGGTGCAGACGGTCTGGGCTTGACCATGAGCTAGGCAAAACGGATGCTCTGGGCGGGACCATGAGCCAGCAGGCAACGGGTGCAGACGCTCTGGGCGAACCATGAGCCAGCAGGTAACGGGTGCAGACGCTCTGGGCGAACCAAGAGCCAGCAGGCAACGGGTGAAGACGCTCTGGGCGAACCATGAGCCAGCAGGCAACGGGTGCAGACGCTCTGGGCGAACCATGAGCCAGAAGGCAACGGGTACAGACGCTCTGGGTGAACCAAGAGCCAGGGAGCGGAGTCTAAAGGGCCCCTGGTGTTCACCAGAGCCCGCCACAAAGCGGGATGGACTTGGCTGCGGGACCCCCAGGTCGCTACCCCTGACGTGGCTTCCTGCGGTTACAGCCGAGGTGCAGGACACGAATCCAGGGAGTGGTACACAGGAACACAGGAACATGTGCAGCAGGATACAGGAGGGATAAACGTACACATAGCACCACAGGATACGGCAGGAACTGGACAATTAACACAGCCGGTACAGACCAGGGAACACGGCAGGATACATCAGGAACAGGAGAGCACATACAGGACAGGAACACGGCAGGATACAGCAGACAAGCAACTCAGGGGTTAATCTCTCCAACACCAGACCTGAGATGCTGGCAGGAGCTCAAGATGGGAAGCAGCTGGACACAGCAAGAGCCTGCAACAGACTGCAATGAACTGACACAGAATAAAGACAAGAACTTCTTCTTATAACCAGAGGTCCGTGGGGAAGAGGAAGGTGCACAGCACCGAAAACTAATAAATAGGCAGGAAGCTGCCGCGCGCACACTCTAGGAGGCACAGTGCCCAGACAGGACCCAGGAAGCAACAAGACTGGACAGGACAGGCAAGTACATAGCAGAACACAGGCTGCTGGGACCCCTGCACAGGGAGCCCCAGCAGAGACATGGCAGGCACGGACAGGCCGACGGTCCAAGGCAGGGACCGCGGCATGAACCGTGACACACCTAGAGCATTTCATTATTTTTTTTTCCCTGACTTCATCGCTAGATGAGTAGGCAACCACATATTTTTGTTTAAGGGGCTATTTCTATCTTATTGATTAGCTTTAAAGATGTACACAAAGTTATATAAACATTAACATACTTTTTGTTCTGATTTTGCTTTATTTCCAAGGTGGATTAGTTTTTCTCTCCTGCTTGTTTACATATGGTTTCCTAGGCTACTGTCCACTCTCTGCTGTGCCTTATTGGCAGGAAGGGAGATCACTTCTCTTTCTTACTAAATAACTAGGAGATCTTAGTAGCCTTGTGTTGTCCTGTCAGGGCTGCAAAACACATGCAGAGTGATCCTGTTATCTCTGTATGTCAATATGCAAATAACAGTGAAACTAGAAATACCCACATGGGTTTTTTTTAGCACCATTATGGTTTTCTTTCTTACTAAACTGGACAATTTTACATAGAAATATGCTGAGTCCTGTTGTGTGTGTGTTTGTAATCTTTTTAGTAATACTGAATGGTCCTGACTTGCCCCTGATAGGAGATTCCTTTTAGGTCATATATGGCTCTGCAAGCTCACATTTATGGCCCAACATCTTGCTTGGATGGTGTTCTTTTCTTCCAAAACCCTTCTATAACAGGCATGGCAAGGAATAGGAGTTAGCAGAGCTAAAATGTCAGTCAATGCTGTACAACTGCCCACAACCAGCTCAGGAAGTGGAAGCTTGAAGCAAACTGTAAAGTGCCGGTTCTTATAATACCAGATGGAAAAATCCCTTTTCCTCTAAAAGGAAAACTTAGTTAATATGAAGTTGCAAAAAATACTTAAAACAAACAGCCTAAAATTATTTTCTAATATCAAAACACATTTTCCACACTTTTAGATTTGATAAACACTAAACAACGGTTTGAGCCAACAACCATTATATACACGGTCCAAAATTTATAAACTGTGCGATAGGTAATGGACACTTTTTGTTGATAGTCTGGTTGTTCATTTAGCTTTGTCTTATCCTTAGCAAGGCACCTCAAGTCATATTACTAAGTCAACACTAAGGGCGACATGTATGAACGGGACTGCGTCAGTTATCTGGCATCAAAAATTGTAGTAGACCAGTTCTATAGATGTATTAACAGTCACACTCCAAAATTTGGCACGACAAACACCTGCACGACCATTTTTAATGAAGCAAAGATTTGGGGCGTTCTGGGGATGTTTCACACCACATTTGTAGAATTAGACACATTTTTTTTTTTTAAATCAGATAATTTTTATTAAACAATTAATGCAGATACAGAATAGAACGTCTCTTACCATTATTTTTTACATCAGGATACATACATAAACAATTTTGCTTTTTAGATAAAAAAACACTAGGAGTATATAAATATGTCCATACCATATATCTTGATAAGTGCTTTCAGCAGTATTAGCACAACCATAAACAAACCCCAACCATCCCACCCATACCCACCAAACCAAGAGCAACTTTTAATCAAGGACAGAAGTCACTTTGCCAAGAGTGTCTACTCCTTTTGTTCAACTAACAGTAATAGGAATGGACAATGCTCCCATTCCTTGCGCCAATCCTGAATTATGTAGTAGTAAGAAGCGAGAAGGCAAACGTGGGGAATTGATCCAAGGGCTACATATACCTTCATATTTTCTCAGAGCTTTTCTTTTTAAGTATACTCCGCTCTCCAATCTGATGACATTTTTTAATTTGTTTACGTATTCGTTTATGGTTGGTGAAGAAGACTGAATCCATCTAAAGGCAATTAACTTTCTGGCCATATATAACATTCGGGAAATGCTAATTCTTTGCTCCACATCAAATACTATATCTTCTAAATAGCCAAGTACACAGTGCAGTGGGTCTAGAGGGATATCTATTTTATGAACTTTGCTAATTAACTGGATAACCTCTTTCCAGAAGTTGCCCAATTCCCTGCACTCCCGTATCATGTGCAAAAGCTGGGCCTCTTCCATTTCACATCGTGGGCAACTGGAGTCTGACCTAATACCCCATTTGAATAGCTGGAAAGGAGTTTTATAATCTCTATGCAACAACATAAGCTGTGAATATCTTTTTTGCCTCACTTAATGACACCAATCTCTCAAGGCTCAAAACACCATCCCATTGTTCTGTACTAATGGGGCCAACGTCAGTCTCCCATTTCACTTTAATCGGAAGCTGTTGATTATAAATATACTCCTCCGCAGGGGCATAACTAGAGAAGCCAGGGCCCCATAGCAAACTTTTGGATGGGGCCCCCCCACCCCCTCCCTCCCTAACCATGACCATGTACCAGGACATGCTGTTAGATAATGTAGATAATACAAGGGGCAAATACCTCACCATACATATCACCATCATACTGCTACCAATCAAATCCACTATACCAAAACCAACATTACCAATAACGCTATTACATAAGGACCTGATTATACCACCAGAACACTACCACAAATGACCACCACATAGTGACTGAATAATAACCCTACACTATTACTGATCAGTACACAAAGACCAATACTGTCTAATAATAATAATATATAATAATATAGTGACCATAAAGTGGTATATACTAGTGTACACAGGCTCTGCAGACTGTATATAACCACCATACATTGACCATAATTTTTGGGAGACAAACCCCGTGTACAACAGGGTCTACAGATGTAATTAGCCCCCTACGTGACCATATATGGTAGACACCAGTGCATACAGGCTCTGCAGACTGTATATTACATCCATACAGTGACCATATAGTGGTAGACAGCAGTGTACACAGTCTCTGCAGACTGTATATAACCACCATACAGTGACCATATAGTGGAAGACAGCAGTGTACACAGCCTGTGCAGACATATAAGTGATTACAGTGGAGTTACTTCTTGTGACTCACATGTGACGTTTCTCTGACCAGTCGTTTACTTTCTCTTTTGTTCTGCATCCGGTCCTGTCCGTCATGACGAAATCTCCTGACCACTTGTCCATGCAGATTTAGACACAAATATCTTAGAATCCTGACTTTTCCAGCACCTGCCCCCCTGGCTATATGGTGTCCATTTAGGCAGGCAGGGCTTAGATAGGATATAGGGGGCCCCAATTAGGCAAGGTTTAGGTAGCCAATAGAGTGCCCATATAGGCAGGCAGGGTTTAGGTAGCTATAGGGAGCCATACAGGTAGACAGGGGTTAGCTGGGCTATAGCGCCATATAGTAGGGTTTAGGTAGCTAAAGGGCCCATATAAGTAGCCCGGGCCCAGGTTTGTGGGGTATACGGCAGGCATATGGGGGTGTAGAGGCAGCATATGGGGGCTGTACAGCAGGCAGCTATAGGGGCTTGTATAGCAGGCAGGCATATAGGGGCTGTATGGGCAGGCAGGCATATAGGGGGCGTATAGGCAGGAGGCAGATAGGGGGCTGTATAGGCAGGCAAGCAGGCAGATAGGGGGCTGTATAGGCAGGCAGGCAATAGGGGGCTGTATGGGCCCGGGCAAGGCAATGGGGGCTATAGCAGCAGGCAGAAGGGGGCATAGGCAGCAGCATATGGGGGCAATAGCAGCAATTGGGGCTATAGGCAGGCAAAGGGGGGGTTTATAGGCAGGCATATGGGGCTATAGGCAGGCAAATGGGGGTTGGGTTTATGGTAGGAAATATGGGGGCTATAGGCAGGCATATGGGGGGTATGGGAGGCATATGGGGGTATAGGAGGCATATGGGGGGCTATAGGCAGGCATTAGGGGGGTATAGAGCATATGGGGCTATAGGCAGGCATAGGGGGGGCTATAGGCAGGCATATGGGGGCTATAGGCAGGCTAGGGGGGGCTATAGGGAGGCATATGGGGGCTATAGGAGGCATATGGGGGCTATAGGCAGGCATATGGGGGCTATGGGCAGGCATATGGGGGAGTAAAGGGAGGCATATGGGGGGCTATAGGCGGGCATATGGGGGGCTAAAAGCCGGCCATAGGGGGATAGGGAGGTAAAAGGTAGGCCATATGGGGGGCTATAGGCAGGCATATGGGGGCTATAGGCAGGCATATGGGGGGTATAGGCAGGCATATGGGGGTATAGGCAGGCATATGGGGGGTATAGGTAGGCATATGGGGGGTATAGGCGGGAATATGGGGGGTATAGGAGGCATATGGGGGGTATAGGCAGGCATAATGGGGGGTATAGGCAGGCATATGGGGGTATAGGAGGCATATGGGGGGCTATAGGAGGCATATGGGGGCTATAGGCAGGCATATGGGGGGCTATAGGCAGGCATATGGGGGGCTATAGGCAGGCATATGGGGTAGATAAAATAAGAAACACCCCGAGGGCCCCGCTCCGCTCCACTCTGCTGCTCTCCCTGCAGCCTCTGGCTCAGCGCGGGCGGCGCGGTAAATGTGACGTCCCGCGCGCGCCCACGTGACCCAGAGGGCCGGCAGGGGGGAAGTAACAGAGCGGAGCGATCGCTGCTCCGTCCTGCTACTACCGAGCAGCGCTGCCTCTGAACGCTCGGGCCGGGGGGCCCGGGCGTTCAGAGGGAGTATGCGCTGGGCCCCGCAGCTCCCGCCGCCGCAGTGAACTGTTAAGTTCACTGCCGGCGGGGCCCAGGAGCGGCATTACCGGGGTAGCGGACGCAGTAGCAGCTGCCCCGGGGCCCCCCCTAACCACAGGGGCCCCGTAGCAACTGCTACCCCTGCTACCCCAGTAGTTACGCCCCTGCTCCTCTGCCAAGTAACTATATGCTTTCGAAATTAATCCTTTTGTGGACTGTGCTCCACAAACTAAATTTATTAGGGGAGCAGATTAATGACAGATCCACTTGTGAAGCTTGACTCTGAACCGCATGCCTCAACTGCAAATATTGGTAAAAGACCTTGCCCCGGTAGGTCAAACTTTTCCTGCAGCTGAGTAAAACTCAACATTTCTGAACCATCTAAAATTTGGGATAATAAGAACATACCAACTGCATTCCATCTCTTAAAGGTCAAGTCTATTTGCAAATTTCTGAGCTTTGCGATTGAACCATAGCGGGGTATATTTGGTAAAATGATGTATACCCCAAAAGATCCTTGCCACTATCCCACAACCTCATACAATTAATTTCAGAGTAGGAGGATCTGAAGAATCAATTTCTCAGCTTGTCAGCATCCAGCATATACAACTCAAATGCGGCCATGAGCTTCTAGTTGCTAGCAACTTGCCTAAGAACCATCCCTTCCCTAGCATCCACCCCTGGCAAAATGCTGCATTGGAGTTATAAAGTGAGAGCCAAGTGTTCGGGATAGCAAGTCCTGCCTCTATCCTTTTACTTTGCAAATAATTTAATCCAATCCTGCATGCCCTTTTTCCAAAGTAACTCTCTGAAGAGTCGTGTATTTTATTAAAAGATAATTAAAGGGACCCAAATTGGGAGTATGCATAATGTAGAGAATCTGTGCATAAGAGCAAATCATTTTAATTAGAATTTTCCTCTACCTATAACTGATAATGGCAGCTTACTCCATGCATTTATCTTATCTGGTTCAATCTGCTAAGTAGGGGGAGCACATTGTGGGCAATATAAATCTTGCGGGCGGGAAGGTGATTATCTATTCCTAAATATTTGAATGATTTTATTTACTAATCGGTGCTGAGATTTCCTGACCTATACTTCCTTCAGGGAGAGGATCCAAGGCAATAAATGTTAGACTTGTCCCCATTAAATTCTAAACCCAAAAACGTGACAAACTCCTCTATGTAGGACATGATGGTCCAGAGAAGAAGTACATTCCCCACATAAAGAAGCATGTCGTCCGCATAGAGAGAAATACTCACCTCCATATTCCCATGTTTGAACCCTGGAATGTCCCTCTGCATTTCTGATGACGCAAGCTAGGGGCTCAAATGGCCAAGGTCAAACAGAAGGGGAGATAAGGGCAACCCAGTCTGTTCCCTCAGTGTAAGGAGAATGCATCCTGACAACAAGCATTAGCCGTACTCTAGCGTGTTCTGCATAACAAATAGTTTTAACCTGCCGATAAGAAAGTTGGACCAAATCCCATTTTCTCATGACGGCCCACAAGTACTCCTCCCATTCCACGCTGTCAAATCTTTGCAGCGTCCAATGAAGAGTACTGCCCTGTACTCATTATAAATTGATAAACAGTCACTTCTATGTTAATGGCAGTGACTTATTGGGCCATAAAGCCCGACTGGTCTTCATGAACGACACTTGTTTATGCCTTTGCTTAACCTGTTAGTTAATACTTTGCCAATAGCTTACATCAGTTTTGAAAGTAGCGAGATGGGGCGATAGAACCCAGGACTAGAAGCATCCTTACTGGGCTTAAGTAATCAGTACAATAACTGCTTCCCTCATTGAATATGGCAAGTGACCGTGCCTGTGACTGCCGCCTGGAAGACTCTAGTAAAACGCGGTAACAAGGTTTCCTTTGGAGCTAAAAAAATTCAGCTGGAAAGACCATCCCATTCCTGTGCTTTTTCATTTGGGGCTGGCACAAAGCAACCTCTTAGGTCTTCACAATAATTGGCTGCTCTAGAGCAGTACTATCTTTCTAGTGATAGAGACGGAAGGGTAATGTTAGACAAGTAATATTCAATTCATCCACTGACCCCCACCCCCCAGAGGTATAAAAAGATTTATAAAACTGTATGCAGAACAATAGGATACTCTGCATTCTCACTGACTACAGAGCATTGTCCCATTTTAAAAGTTCTGCAATATGACTGGATGCATGCTGGGATTTCACAATATTAGCTAGTAAAATGTCCTGGCTTCTCCGTGATCAAAATAGCGCTTGCTGAACAAAAAAACTTTTTATCCCTGCTACTTTAATCACTGCTCAATTCAAGTCTGTTGGGCCTCCTCCCAGTTGTGCCCTATTATTCTCAGAAGGTCACCAATAAAAATTCTGTTTCCTTTGCTACCCTATCCTGCAAGAATTGGGTGAAGCTACGTGTTATAGTTATTCCTTTTACTATCTCTCAAATGTAAATCCCTCTTACAAATGCTTTCATTGTGTCCCACACACAGCCACTGAAGCAGTTCCCCTCGTATTGTCAAAAGAACTCCTTAATTTTCTGCTACCATCGAGCCCCCTATCAATTGCAACCATAAGGGATTAAGGCGTCCATCCCTGTCTGAACCCAGACGCTCCAGGCAAGTCCAGCACACAACTGTCAAGGGGAGTGATCAGAAATACAGCGAGTTGAATATTCAACTGAGATTTTGACATATGGGAGCATTGAGTTCGAGCCGACAGCGAGGTCTATTCTTGAGAGTGAATGAATGCTTAGCTGATAACACGGTATTCTGCTTTTTCGTAGGTTGTCTTAGTCTCCAAATATCACATAGACACTACCTCCATCACAGTTGTTTGCAAGGGAAAGTAGGCTGGGCCTGGAGTCAATATATCCTGCACTGAAATTTGTCCCAGTATGTTGCAAATATTTATTAAAATCACCCATGAATTAACAACTGTGACTCAGGGGATGGAATCCAACAGAGTTATTTTAATTTTAAAAATTTTTTTAAGAATTTCGCATGAGTATGGAGGCGGGATATATATAGCACTATAATAACTGGGGTTAAGTAGAGTTAGCAATGAAATAAACATATCTAAACCATCTGGATCAGTTTTTGATCATACAATGTAAACGGAATGCTCTATGATACACACTTACCCCTCTAGAATGGAGGATACAGCGAGTGGTAAATCTTGCCCCAACGCCATGCTCTTTGCAGCCATTGGAGTTTGTCTTTAGTCAGTTGGTCTCCGGACAGACAGACTATATGCCGGTGAACCCTCTGCAACCAGAGTTTAACAGCATATATACATATAAATAACGCCATATAACAGTTATGCAATATACCAACCGCTGGATAACTTTTACAAAGAAATGCCCTTGATTGTAATGATCATAAG
This sequence comes from Phyllomedusa bahiana, assembly GCA_025379985.1. Lineage (NCBI taxonomy): Eukaryota > Metazoa > Chordata > Amphibia > Anura > Hylidae > Phyllomedusa > Phyllomedusa bahiana. The sequence goes on along the minus strand of JAODAL010019895.1, from coordinate 25,442 downwards.
CAATAGGGTCCCTGCTCTCTAAAATAATCCCACCCATATAACAACCGTTAAACCAACCATTGTAGAATATAACAAGACTTTAACATAAATCCCTTCCTGCCGAAGGACGGGGTTCCAAATCTCTGAGCATCACTCAAGCTTAGAGTTGTAAGACTATAAGCTCAAGCTACGTTTTGCTAGTAATCCTTACTACCCTGCTAGCATTATAAGCACAACATATCAACAGAACCACATATCTTACTAGCTCTATATTTTTGCTAGGGAAAAAAAAACATAAAAGCTTCAATCATAAAGACTAGTACAAAGAACAGTCGCAGGTTCAGTGATCAAACCGGCGCTGTTGTCCTCTCATCAGGGCCTGCTCTTCAAATCCAGCCAAGTGAGCGCATTCTTGGGTCAGGTCAAAAATATGTGTCGTGTTAAATGCAGAAAACCCTTAATCTGGCTGGATACATCAAGAGAGACATAACAACTGGCTAGTCAAACGTATAATGTCTATAAATTCGGCACTGGCTGCTTCTGCACCTCTGCTAGAAAAGTCTGGGTAAATAGATACAGCTTGAACCATCAATAGCATGTCCGACCTTTTCCCGTGCAGCTCTCAGGATAGCGTCTCTGTCCCTATAGTGTAATAGCTTAAGTAAGATAGGTTCGGGGTGGACCTCCTGGAGGAGGAGCAGCGAGCAGGCCCTCTCAATAGCAAAAAAGTCAACAGTGTGGTCTTTCCAAAAGATGATAGCACCAGGCTTTCCCAAGAATAATACTGGACTCTGCTTTCCTCCGGTACTCCAACCAAGTCGCAGATTTTGTTCCTGGCGAACCTATTTTCAAGGTCAAACCATTTGGCCATAAGGGTAGAAAAATATGATTTTTTAGCAGCAGAAGGTCCTTTTACAAGAGGGGAACTGCACTTCTAGATCACTTTATTCCTTTCCTCAATCTGCCTGCACTGCTGTTAGTAATTTGGCGCATTATCATGCCGCACATGAGCATGTCCTCTTTCAGTCTCCAATATGTGAAGTTTAAGTGGTTCAAGTGGTATTACACAGGGAGATGGCAGAATACAGGTCCTGCATAGATAGACTTTATCCTTTCAGTGTCCTGTTCTGCTGCACATGTTGTGATTTTGCTCCCTGCTGGGCCTCACTGGTTTCCCTTGCTCACCTGCCTGACTCCTTCTGAGGCTGATGCAACCATGTTGCTTTATGTGAGCTGCTGGCAGAGTACTGGTGTTTGTGCATGCCTGTATCACCTTCTGATCTTTGCTGTGTACTGGGTGAAGTGTGCAAATCGCTCCAGCTTTACTTCAGTCTTGTTCACTGATGCTGCCATGCTCTGCACTCATGGCTGGGAGCAGCTCCTCCATTGCTTGTTGATCCTTTCCACCCCCACTCATTGTCATGCTGTTTACTGACCCTACAAATGCTCTGTGCCAGCTCCAGACACCTTCCACTCTCTTTTCTCTGCGATCCAGGCAGGGCTGGGACAAGGCATTTTGGTGCCCTAGGCGAGTACAGCCAATGGCGCCCCCCCCCTCCCCCCCACCCCCCCCCCCCCCCCCCCCCCCCCCCCCCCCCCCCCCCCCCCCCCCCACACACACCCACTAATTCCTCTCACCCCTGCGCCAGGTCCTGTCACCAATTTTCTGCATATTCCACATAGCTCCGTCCATTTCCTCAGCAGTCACTGCACAATGAAATTCAGCCCTGACAAATTTGCATTTTCAAATCGCTCCCCTCCGTATGACAGTGCAATACCCCTAAATAACAGTCACTAAATAATCCACCGATACATGGAGCAAATCTACCAGACGAAGGTTTTGTTACTAAAAAAACCTCCTAAAAAACCCAAGACCCAAAACTATTACTACTTAAGGCTCAAATAATTCTGCCAGACCCTGACCGAACTGCAACCCCACATGTGACTATCAGCTGTACACAGGCTCTGAAGACATATACCACCGCCATACAGTGAATATAGTGGTAGTTACTAGTTGTATGTAGACGCTCTGCAGAAATCTAAGTGATTACACTGCAGTTACTTTAGTGACTCACCGGAGACGTCTTTTCTGATCGCGTCGTTCATTTTTCCCTTTTCTTCTCCATCCGGTCACACCTTCATCCCAATTGCTCCCGGCCAGACTCATCCTGAGGTTTTGGACACAAATATCTTAGATTCCTAAATTTCCAGTAACTGCTTAATTATAGGTATATAAGTCCCCTTAGTCAGACAGGTATTAGATATGCCCCTCTCAAATCAGGCAGGTATATAGATATTGTCCCCCTTTGACAGGTGGTATATAAATATAGGGGCACTCAGGTAGGTATATAGCTAGGGGCTCAGGCAATATATAGTAGGGTTCAGGCAGGCGTATGGGGGCTACAGGCAGGCGTAATGGGGGCTCAAGGCAGGCGTTTTGGGGGCTTTGGCAGGCGGTAAAGGGGGCCACAGGCAGGTCGTTTTGGGGGCCACAGTCAGGCGGTATGGGGGCTCAGGCAGTGCTTTTGGGGCACGGCAGAGCATATTGGGGCCACAGGCAGGCATTATTTGGGGCCACAGGCAGCCGTAAGGGGCTCAGTCAGGCGTATATGGGGCCCACAGGCAGGCGTATTTGGGGGGCCACAGTTAGGGCTTATGGGGGCTCAGGCCCGCGTTTGGGGGGCCCCAGGCAGGCGTATGGGGGCCACAGGCAGGCATATAGGGGCCACGGCAGCCGTACAGGGGCACAGGCAGGCGTATGGGCCCAGGCAAAGGGGTTATGGGGCCACAGGCAGGCGTATTTGGGGCCTCAGGCAGGCGTATGGGGGCTTAGGCAGGCGTTTTATGGGGGCCACAGCAGGCGTTATGGGGGCCACAGGCAGGCGGATGGGGGCGCAGGCAGGCGTTATGGGGGCACCAGGTAGGCATTAATAGGGGCCACAGGCAGGCATATAGGGGCCACAGGGGAGCCGTAACAGGGGCCTCAGGCAGGCGGTCTATGGGACCACAGACAGGCGTAAGGGGGCTCAGGCAGGCTTATGGGGGCACCAGGCAGGCATATAGGGCACCAGGCAGGTTTTTATAGGGGGGGGCCGCAGGCAGGTATTAAGGGGGCCGCAGGCAGCATTATAGGGGCCACAGGCAGGATATAGGGGGGCACAGGCAGGCGTATGGGGCCACAGGCGAATATAGGGGGCCACAGGCAGGCATTTAAAAGGTGGCCGCAGGCAGGCCTTATGGGGGCCGCAGGCAGGCATTATGGGGGCCGCAGGCAGGATTTATGGGGCCACAGGCAGGCGTATGGGGGCCACAGGCAGGCATTATAGGGGGCCGCAGGCAGGCATTATAGGGGCGCAGGCGGGATATAGGGGCCACAGGCAGGCATTATGGGGGCCGCAGGCAGGATATAGGGGGCCCCAGGCAGACTATAGGGGGCCGCAGGCAGGCATTATAGGGCCGCAGGCGGGATATAGGGGGCCACAGGCAGGCATTATGGGGCCCCAGGCAGGATATAGGGGGCCACAGGCAGAATATAGGGGGCCGCAGGCAGGCTTTTTAGGGGCCGCAGGCGGGATATTGGGGCCGCAAAGGAGGCGTTATTTGGGGGCCACAGGCAGGCATTTTAAAAACAACAACATTAATACTTACCCAATTCCCGGCGCGCGCTCCTTTCTGTCCTCTTCAGCCGCGCGCTCCTCCGGCAGCTCCTCGGGCGCACGGCCCATGACGCGCTGTGCGCCCGAGGAGAGGCAGCATCGCGATGGGCATCACGTCATTGCGACGCTGGGCCCGGGTGAGGCGCACGGGGCGCGGGGGTCCTCGCGCTATTTAGGACCCGGCCGGGGCCCCCTGTTTTTCGGCCCTGCAGCTCACCGGAGGATCCAGCGATCCTCCGGGGAGCGGGCCCGACACTGTCTGCGGGGCAGGGAGCGCTTGCTCTCTGCTCCGCAGAAGCGGTTACAGAGACCGCCGGCGCTTCAGACCCACGGCAGCGGCCTGGAGCCCGGCGAGGGTCGGGGCCCTGCCTGCGCCCCTTAGGGATAGGCTGAGGTAGGCGCCCTAGGCGGTCGCCTACCTTGGCCTACCCGTCGCCCCGGCCCTGGATCCAGGAACAAATGCAGTCTGCTAACCAGGTAATAGACAGGATAGCTAGCAGGAGCTCAGCACCACACTTCTGCTCTACATGCTGCTCAAGCCACGCCCCCCAGAATTAGACACATTTATGAATCTTTGATGCCAAACATAGGCGCAAAACAGAACAGCCAGACTAAGTTAAAGGTAGTCTGCCTGAGCCAGACTTGTCGTATTGTCAATACACTGCGCCTGTATTTATGAACTGCAGAAGAACAGGGTCATACATTTTGGTGCATTCTACACTGCCTTAAAGGGGTCGTCTCACTACATTGATTCATCTTACCTCAGTCCTGTGTTCTTGGTTTCACTTTGAATTCAGGGGCATGTTTACTGGCTTGTGATCTGTAGCTATAGCGACCAGTGCTGGCAGTCTCAGGAGACAGCAAACAGGTCTGCAGCTATAGTGACCTGAAGAACTAATGTAGCACATACAAGAGGGGATATCTAGGAATCAGTAGGATGCTGTTAATGGACACAAATTGTAAAATTACTTTTTTTGCAAGACCTTTAACATAAAAAGCAATCCTTGTAGTGAGACAAACCCTATAAAGCTATTTAGAACTGGCCTGTCAAGCATTTAATGTAAACAGAAAGTTAATTATAGTTTCAGAATACTATAGTATTATGATTTTAAAATGATACATTATAAAATCAATAAGGAAAAAGTCCGACCAGTAACGATGCTAATACACTAAAATAGGTTACATTTAAAGCAATAGACAAACACTATTATGAATTGAGAATTCACAAATATTAGTCATCTTAAGATACAAAATATTGTAACATCTCCACTTTTATGATATATATTCATTTATAATTAGTGTTTGGGCAGGAGCTAAAGGATTAATTTTCATTTTTTTCATAGAGAATGATCATCTGCTAATGGCTGTCTAAGGTTGGGGAGTGGCTTGTGTAGAATTGGGAGTTGATGATTTTACAGTTTGGTTCGTCATTGTACGGTTGAAAACAGACATGTCCACTAAGTTCAACAAAGGGTAGGGAAAGATGTGAATGAAGAGAGGAGGACAGGGAATTTTTTTAGCTTTGTTTCCCCTACTGATAGACTTTGGAACCCATCAGGCAAGAATCAGCCTGCGCTAAATGAATATTTTATTCCTGATCCTGAATTTGCCATCAGACTGGATCCAGATGTTTTATACAGCTACATTAGTATAAATATTATTTGGCTGTTTGCACTTTCTTTAATTCTATTATATCCTTTATTTAAAGTGGCGCGCAGAATTGAACACCATACTCCAAATGAGGCCACACCAATACTTTAAATATCGGTAATGTTACGTCCTTGTACTGCGGATCCATGCCTCTTTTAACCCATTACCGATGGAGCCAGTTTTGGCCTTTCTGACAGAGCCCCGTTTTTAAAATCTGGCATGTGTCACTGTGAGAATAACTTTTTGACACTTTTACCTATCTATGTGATTCAGAGAATGTTTTGTCGTTACACATTGTACTTTAAGTTATGTACGCTTCCAATCACGTTTAGATGCGGCTCTGGGGATCGCAGTCCAATGTAGACAGAGACACAGACAGGTTAAAGCTTGTTCCAGCACGGGTCCTCCCTTTGTTTTTTTGGGCACAACAGGTAACAAAGAAGTATGCCAGATGCAAACCGAATACAAACAAACAAAACAAAACCCCTGCTGGGCTGAGTGCTGGCTGGACAGTGTAGTTCCCTCACTACACTTGTCTAGCAAACGGTCTAGGTGAGTTCCTGGGTACTCCAAGTCAGTCCCACCTCTCAGGCCAAACTCCTTGACCTGTATGACAGACAGCTCTGGTCAGCTGACTAGTGACTTAAAAACGGCTAGCCCCAAATCCTGGTCAGGTGGAACAAGGGGAGTGGGAACCCACCCAACGCTTTGCCTACCCCAATAGAAGCCATCCCAGGTTTTGGCTGAAGCAGCCATACTACTAGAAAAACGTATGTCAACCCCTTATTGAGGTTAAACACCACACAAACTACCTGGCTCTATTTCACCAAGGCAGGTAACTTGGTGACATGTTACCTACTCTCTTTTCTGGCGTAAGCCAGAAATCTCGCTGGGATGTATACCCCATTAAGGACCTTCCCAGCTGTCACCTTACATATCCCCCCCCTCTGCTCACCTGTGGGGAGGAGCACCTTGTGCTTCCAGGCAAGGGGTATCGACAGTGCGTCCGCATTCCCTTGCTGGGAACCTGGGCAATGCTCTACACAAAACCTATAACCCTGTAGAGTAGGAACCACCTCATCATCTGGCATTTTTGCCCTTATTTTGTCCCATCCATTTTAGTGGGGAATGGTCTGTGACCACCTAAACTCTCTGCCCATCAGGTATACTTGAGAGATTCAATTGCCCACTTTAAAGCTAAGCACTTCTTTCTACGATGGGTAGTTCTTTTCTGCTGCCGTCAGTTTTCGGGCTTAAGTATACCACGGGGTGTTCTTTCCCCATCAATCACCTGGATAGTACAAGCTCCCAGTCCTTGTTAGAGGCATCTGCCTGACCACAGAATTCCCCTTGAAGTCAGGGCACTTAATACTGGTCCTTGGCAAAGCACCTTTTCAACTTTGAAACGCTTCATCTGCTTCCTTGCCCACTTCCTTAGTGGATTTAGACCCTTGGGTGAGTCTGTAGGGGGCGCCACAGAGCAAAATTGGCACAACCTCTATAATATCCGGCCAACCCAAGGAAAGCTTTAACCTGTCTTTTTGACACCGGCTTGGGCCATTTTTAATAGCCTCGATTTTGTCTAGTTGGGGTTTAATGACTCCCCGACCAATGTTGTACCCCAGATATCGAGCTTCCTCAAGGCCTTGGCGCATTTTCTTGGGGTTTGCGGTGAGACCTGCCCCCCAAAATGGAGTCCAGGACGCTTGAACCTTAGCCAGGTGGGAGTTCCAGTCTAAGCTGAAAATAACTACATCATCTAAATATGCAGCTGCATATTTTCTATGTGGCCCGTAGGACAATATCCATCAACCTCTGGAATGTGGCGGGGCACCGTGGAGGCCAAAGGGCAGCACCACATATTGATAATGCCCGTCGGGTGTAGAAAAAACGCAGTTTTCTCCCTGGCTGCTTTTGTAAGGGGCCCACCTGCCAATAGCCCTTAGTTAGGTCCAGAGTGGTGATGTATCTGGCGGCCCTAACCTTTCTATGAGCTCATCCACTCTTGGCATCGGATATGCTTTAAAAATTTGGACATCTCATTTAGTTCCTAAAGTCATTACAGAACATTAGGCTACCATCGGGTTTTGGAATTGAGGACTATGGGGCTGGACCAACCACTCTGTGACTTTTCTATAACCCCCAGTGACAACATTTTTTAAAACCCCTCCCCCGAGATGGCCTGTTCTGGGCTGGGTACCGATGGGCCTCAACCTTACTTTTTGCCCCGGTTCCGTCACTTTTGTCATGCTTTATGCCCTTGCGTTCTACCTGGTAAGTCGAAAACACGTCTCTATTTCTCCCCAATAACTCTTTCACCTCCTGTACTTGTACTGTGGACAAGGAGTCTGAGATACGGACCTCTGGCAGCTCGTGATAGGGATTTCCCTTAGGCTTACACGCAGCACAAGGGGCTTCTCTGTCCTTCCAGGGCTTACGTAAATTAATGTGGTAGATCTGGAGCGGCTTCCTTTTCCCTAGCTGATACACTCTATAGTTCACTTCACTGACCTTTTCTCGGACCTCATAAGGACCTGCCACTTTGCCAGAAATAGTACTTTCCGCTGTTGGAACCAGCCCCAACACGCGGTCCCCTGGCTGAAAGGACCTTAATTTTGCGACCAGTTATACACTTGGCTTGCGCTTCCTGGGGCTTGTTGCATATTCCCCTTCACAATTGGCATCACTGCAGCAATCCTATCTTGCATTTGGGCCCAATATGCTCAATGACATTTGCGGTAAGGCGTGTGCTCCTGTTCCCAGGTCTCTTTAGCTATATCTAATAGCCCCCTGGGATGTCTACTAAATAAGAGTCAAATGGGGAAAACCCTGTGGAAGCCTGCGGAACCCCCCTTTATAGAGAACATTAGGTTGGCAATAACGGTCCCCGTCTTTCCCATCCTTGTCTACTACTCTTTTTAGCATCCCTTCAATGTCCTGTTAAACCTTTCTACAAGGCCGTCAGTCTGAGGGTGATATACTGAGGTTCTTAGGTGTGAAAATATTTAGGAGGCGACACAGCTCTTTTGTAATCTTAGACAATAAAAGGGGTTCCCTGGCGGTGAGGATTTCTTTGGGCATCCTGTTCTAGTGAACATGTGGAATAGTTCCCTTGCAATCACCCCTTTGCTGAGGTGTTCCTAAGTGGGATGGCTTCCGGATAACGGGTGGCATAGGGCTAGCACCACCAAGATGTGCTGGTGGCCTCTGGCAGACTTAGGAAGTGGCCCTACCAGTCCATAGCGATGCGCTCAAACGGCACTTCAATGATCGGTAGCGGAACTAGTGGGTTACGGAGGTGTGGCCGTGGGGTATTAATCTGGCATTCAGGACACGAATGACAAAATTCCTCTACCGCTCTATATATACCGGGACAGTAAAAATTCCATTCAATGCGCTCATTGGGCTGGTCTACCCCCCGATGGCCACCCAGCACATGTGAATGACCCAGCTCCAAGACCATGCGCACATGTGACTGTGGCACCACAAGTTGTTCTACCACCTCCGTTGGGGTCTTCTTTACCCTGTAAAGGAGATTATCCCGCACTGCAAAATGTGGATACCCCCAATTTGTGTCAGGTTCTTGCTGCACCTCATTTATGACTTTGACATTCCGCCAGGCGTTTGCTAACTTGGGATCCTTTAACTGCTCCGTCCAAAGTTTCCCCTGGCAACCTGCAATGTAGAAAATTCTATTTCTGGGGGATTTTCCTCGGAATCTCCTGCCAGGACCATTAAGGGGAAACTATCAGAACCCTCTGACACCCCTTTTACCGGACTTGCCGGTTCGCACCCTTTAGACCCATGTTTACACACCTTGGCCTGCTTATTCTCCCATATATTCCAAAATAAGGGAAAATCCCCGGGCCCAATATTTCAAAGGTGCATTAAGTCCTTTACAACACCGACTTCCCTGATTTAACGGACCCACAGGGAGTCTCTACGGTGACTACGGCGGTGGGATAGTCTTTAGTGTCCCCATGTATACAGACCACCCCCAGGCAACGGGTCTGGAGTTTACCAGGATCCACTAAACTGGCACGGACTAGTGTCACAAGACTCCCAGAGTCCATTAAAGCCATCACAGAACGGCCTCCTACCGGATGGACACACTTGACGCTCGCTCATAGTTTCTTTTTGGGCAGCATATACAGGCCTGGCAAAATAAGACCTGCGCCTCCCAACGTCACATTCTATGGGTTCGGTAATCATCGGGCACTTGGCGGCCACATGTCCCAGTTCCTGGCAGTGCCAGCAGACTACCTGGCCCGTGGCCTGGTAATTAGGTCTTCTTTGGACTTGGCATCCGTTTACCGGAATGCTCGGAAACGTGCCACCCTCCATAGCATGATGTCTCTCCCCTTAATAATAGGAACGTCTTCCGTAAGCCGGTTTTTTCAGGTTCCCGGGGCCATGCAGGTCCTGGAGGAAGTCCTCAGTGGCCTTAAACCTCTCCACGATGGACACCAAGTCGTCCACACTTTTCGGGTCAGCGTACCCCAAGCAGCGCTGTATCCTCACCGGCAAGGCACGGACAAAACGATCGCATACGACCCGTTCCACTACTTGGGCAGGTATAAGCTCCTCCGGTTGTAGCCACTTGCTTGTAAGGTGGTACAGGTCGTACATCTGGGACCTCGCTGGTTTCTTGGTGTCGTACTCCCAGGTGAAGACTCGCCGCGCACAAACCGCCCAAGGGGAACGCCAAGCCGGGCCAGTATCTCCTCCTTTTAGCCTTGTATACACCCTGGCGTCCCGGACTCGCAGGTTCAAAGTAGGCCTTCTGGGGTTCACCGTCAGGAAGGGGGCCAGTACGGGCAGCCCACTGATCCTGGGGTAGCTGCGCCCCCTCTGCGATCCTCTCAAAAGTAACCAGGTAGGCATCAATGTTGTCCTCAGCCGTCCTTTTTGTCAGCGCCCGTTGCACATGCTGACAGGGTGCCGACTGCAACCCCTGAGATGCCTCTGGGGCTCTCGGTGAGGCTTGCGAGTCTGGGTCAATCATGCCTGTTCTGAGGCTGTGTCCTGGGTTTCACCTGCAGCAGCAGACGATTGGTTTCCTGCTGGGCCTTTACTGCTTCCTCATGCACTGTTTTTGTTGTGCACTGGCTTCCCGTTGTGCAGAAAACCAAATTGTTGGAGGTGGAGGTTTGACTGGATTAACTGTTTAATCAGCTCGTCCTTTTTGCGGTTTCGTCCTGCAGTGTAGTAGCAGGTTTAAAACCAGGACATGGTTCACCACGCTCCCTCTGTCTGTCTTTTTAAAATGCCCATTGCATCCTCCACCATGTGTACGCTTCCACTCACGTTTTGATGCGGCTCTGGGGATCGGGAGTCCAATGTAGACAGAGACACAGACAGGTTTAAAGCTTTTTTCCAGCAGGGTCCCCCGTGTTTTATTGGCACAAAAAGGTATACAAAGAACGTATGCCAGATGCAAACCGAATAACAAACAAACAAAACAAAAACGCCTGCTCGGCTGGAGTGCTGGCTGGCAGTGCAGTTCCCCCACTACACTTGTCTAGCAAACGGGCTAGGTGAGTTCCTGGGTACTCCAAGTCAGTCCCAAACCCCTCAGGCCAAACTCCTTGACCCGTATGACAGACAGTTGGTACTGTGATGCTGACTTATAAAGGCTAGCCCCAAATCCTAGTCGGTGGAACAAGGGGAGTAGACACCCACCCAACGCTTTGCCCACTCCATAGAAGCCATCCCAGGGTTTTGGCTGAAGCAGCCATACTACCTAGAAAAACGTATGTTAACCCTTTATTGAGGTTAACACCACACAAACTACCTGGCTTCTATTTCACAGGGCCAGGTAACCTTGGTGACATGTTACCTACTCTCTTTTCCTGGCGTAAGCCAGAAATCTCGCTGGGATGTATACCCCATTAAGGACCTTCCCAGCTGTCACCTTACAGTTACTAAGAAATTTTGGTCCAAAAAGTCCTAGTTTATTTGTGAAAAATATCAAAATATCGTGAAAATATTGTAAGTAGTGTAAGACAGTTATTCAACTAAAAATAGTTTATAGCTAGCATATGTACTGTAGGTTGGCACAATTTTTTAAATGTCATTTTTATTTTTTACAACATTAGAGGGCTTAGAAATTTAGTAGTAATTTTTTACATTTTCAAGAAAATTTGCAATATAGATTTTTTTTTTTAGGGACCAGACCAGTTCTGACATGGCTTTGAGGGGCCTCTATGTTAGATACCCCCATAAATGACTCCATCTAAGTAACTAGACCCCCTAAAGTATTTAAGAAGTTTGTTACCCCTTTACGTATTTCACAAAAATTAAAGCAAAGTGGAGGTGAAATTTCAAAATTTGACCCAGTGCGTTTTTTGGCTCAGCCACAAGCCTCAGAGTAGGAGGAGCACCTACCGGACTTTGGGGTTTCATTTTCATGACAATTTTCTTTAACCAACACTCCAGGTTTTCGGACACCCAAAGGCGCTAAAACTTAATAAACACCCCTAAAAAGACCCCATATTGGAAACTACGCCCCATCAAGGAATATATCCAGGGGTCCAGTGAGTATGTCACGCCACAGGTGTTTCGCAAATTTTTTTAGTGTTAGGCTCTGAAAATGAAAAAAAATATTTTTTCCAACAAGCTGCAATTTTAGCTGAAAATGTTTAATTTTTACATGAAATCCTGGAAAAAAAGCATCCCAAATTGTGTTACACAATTTCTTCCACGTTCAGCAATACCCTACATGTGGGTATTAACTGCTGTTTGAGTGCATGGCAGGGCATACAAGGGAGGGAGCTCTATTTGGCTTTTGAAATACAGATTTTGGTGGCTGCCATGTCGCATTTACCTCTCAATATAGCCAAATCCAGGCCTCTCACTGGTTCAACCTACCTCCATTATCCAGAGATAAAAAAAAAAAAAAAGCCAAACCTGCAAGCTGCACTCTTATAACAGCCTGTGAAAGTGGGAGTGGTGCAGAAAACCAAAATGGAGGCACCCCTTCCTCCCCATATAGATTAAAAGCAATATACGCCAAATACAATGTATGGTTCTGCACAAAAAAAACATTTCTGAAAAAACACTATGCAAACCTGGGTGACAGGTTGACAGGGTTGCGGCACATATATATATATATATATATATATATATATATATATATACACACCACTACCAGCGGCACACAACTGCAAAAAGGGCAATACATTACATGGAAATCCCTAAAGAAGCATTTATGCTATCTATCATACATGAAAAAACTTTGACATTCTTGGTTCACATATTTTTGACAAAAAATGCTTAAGCTGCCCACGAACTCACGAACTTACAAGTGATCTCAGGTCATGTATGATAGATAGCATAAATGCTTCTTTAGGGATTTCCATGTAATTTATTGCCCTTTTTGCGTCGTTGTGCCTGTTGGGGTAGTGGTGTGCTGTTTTAAAAATATATTATATATATATATATTTTATATATATATTATATAAAATTATATTATTATATATGTGCCACAACCAAGCCAGTGGCACCAGGTTTGATAGTGTTTTTCAGAAATGTTTTTTTTTTGTGCTAGAACCATAGTTGCATTTGGCGTATATTGCTTTTAATCAAATATGGGGGGAAGGGGTGCCTCCATTTTGATTTTCTGCACCACGCCCATTTCACAGGCTGTCATTAAGAGTGCAGCTTGCAGGTTTTGGCGTTTTTTTATTTTTTTCTCTTGGATAATGGAGGTCGGTTGACCCAGTGAGAGGCCTGGATTTGGTTCTATTGAGGAGGTTAAAGATAGCGTTTGGGAACTGCCCGACCCTTTGATCACGTTGTAAGTTCGGGGGGCAGCTTAAGCACTTTTTGATCAAAAATATGTGAACCAAGAATCTCAAAGTTTTTTCATACCTTCCAGAAGTTAGCCCATTTTGGATTCAACACCCCTCATGGACGTCATCTATGGGTGTATTGTGGGAAATTTTTGGGTTACAACAGGTGTCCCTACTTTTTTAGCATTCGGCCATGAAAATGGGGGGAAAAACATAGTTCCTCCATTGTTTTTTTGGGCTTCATTTTTACAGCGTTCACCGTGCGGGATAAATGACGGGATAACTTTACCATGCGATCGGTACATTTGCATTGATATAAATTTTATACCGTTTTTTATGTTTTACTACTTTTACACAATAGAAATTTGTTTATAAAAAATTGCATTTTTATGTTGTCAGAGTCTGACAGCCATAACTTTTTTTTTTCTGTATACGGAGCTGATTATGGACTTTTTTGGGTGGAATGAGTTGATGTTTTTATTGATACCATTATGGGGTTCATATGACGCTTTGTCAAATAGTCTCCAAAAAAAAAAAGAATCTCACAAGAGAACAGAGAGTGACTTCTGATCACTATTTGCCAAAGGCAAACTTAAACAATCAGTTATATATCTAAAAAACACTAAAATGTAACTTTTATTATTTATAACACTTAACCTCTATACACACTATTTAAAAACCTGATTTCTAACCTCACCATTTAACCCCCTTTTCTACTTTAAAGGAAGGAATAGCCCCTTTTCCACTATAAATTTGGGTGGAGCAACCTATAAACAAAAAAGGCCTTAATATACAGAATTTACTGCTCCGGGGGGTCCCAAGCCTCTTCTTGGGCAATCATCCTAATCTAATGGAACAAAAAAATAAGGCTCCCTTTTGACCCCCTCTGCAGCGGTGGCATTGTAGACAGGGTGAGAAATCCAAAAATTTTAAAACGTCTTTGTGCCTCCGACAGTTTCCCAGTTAACCGGTTCACAGGGGTTAGAGGCCCGGTCTTCGATAGCCAAAAATTTTTTTTTTTTCCTTTATACAGGTGTAAAAAGGGTTTTTTTTTTTTTTTGCAAGTGAACGGCTTTTTAAATTGGGGAACCAAACTTGGTTTTTATGTTTGATTTTTTTTCCCTTTTTTTTGGGGCTAGGGGGATGAAAAAAATCAAATCCCGGGATTTTTTTTTTTTTTTTTTCTGGGTTCAAATGGGGGTTAAATATATGCATATGTTGGGGGAAAGGTCGTTCGCACGGGGGGGGGGTTTTCAAAATATGTGTACTTTATTTTTGAGGCGATTGCCGTTTGTAAAGGGGAAAAGGCTGGTGTACGTGTTTTTATTTTATTTTTCATGTTTGTTTTACTTTTTTCACTTTTTTTTTTTTTTTACTTTTTCACTTTTTTTTTTACACTTTTCCCCATAGGGGATTTGTATAAGTGATATTTAAATCACTCCTATAATAGGAAGTCGGTACACAGCTTATTGCTTTGTACTGGTTTCCATGGTGACTGTCAATCACCATGCCCACAATGCGTTGCCATGATAGGTCGTCACCATGATAGGACGCAATAGCGAAGGGTTAATCACCCATGGCCGGAGCTCACTCCGGCTGTGGGTAATGCGGCATGATGTCAGCATCTGGGGAGTTTGAAGATCTCCATGACATACCCATGCGTCAAGTTGCAGGAACCCCTACCTGACCTTGAGGTGTGGGTATGTCAGATGTCAGTAAGGGGTTAATATACAGTATATTAATATACCGATATTCTGCTCGCCTTAGAAGCAAAAGATTGACATTGCATGCTGTTCCGTAATCTATCATCTGCAAGTACACCCAGATCCTACTCAATGAGTGTTTCGCCCAGTTTTTCACCCCATAGGACATATAGTGCATTCAGATTGCTAGTGCCCAGATGCACAACTTATTTATCCACATTGAACCTCTAAGTGGATTCCCAAACACACAGTGTGTCCAGGTCTGCTTGCAATTTATGAATATCTTCCATAGATTGCACTATACTACATACTGTAGCTTGGTGTCATCTGAAAAAATAGAAACAGTAAATAAATCCCATCCCCCAAATATTGATTGATAGAGAGCTTATTTATTAGCCATTAGTTCCCCCAGGGTAAATTGTCACAAGAGAAAACACTTTTAAATCACTGAGAATTGAGTACCCTGATTCATATTATACACAGTGAACTAAGCTTGGTGTACAAGTCCCACAACTATAAAAGTTATGTCAGGCTGAAAAAATATCAGAGGTGCTTTGTGTCAGTGGGACTCATGGGAACCTATAAGTCAACTATGTGCCCCAGTTTGGCAGGCAAACATTCAATGTAGTGAAAATGCTTAACAAACATGACCCATTCCTGCTTGGTGAAGAGACTTTGTCAACTCACCAGCTATTTTGCAACCAGTCATAGATATGGTTTTTTTCTTTTATGTTAATCGAACAAATCACTTAGCATTTTTCATGGAAAAATTTGCACCACAAAATAGCATGAGCATACAATGTCGTTTTTGGAAACCTTAATGCAACAACAACTATATCAGTCGAAATCACTTGCAGCTCAATTTGCCTGTCTGAGCAACTTTTTAGCGGTATTAGCCAAAGATTCTGGTCAATACAACAAAGCTAAACTGTTTTGTTGTATTGTTCTGTACCACATTTTTCTACAAAATTGCCATATCTCATGAATTCCTTAAAGTGAATGTCATAAAAAATAGCTAATTTTTTATGCCATTATCTATATATAAAAAAAGGGAAATTGCAAAGTTTTTATTCTGTCTACTGCTCTACACCATAGACTGACACTTTCTTTTTTTAGATATTTTTTTATGCAGTCGTGCAGTTATCTCCCTATCACCACAAGCAGGATTATAATGAAAGGTAACACCTCAGTTAAAGAACCCTGAAGCAAATAACACAGTATTCACTGTTTACAATACGTTCGTATTGATAGAAAAAAAAAAAAGAAGCAGCAAATCATTTTCACCACAGGGTGCAGCTGTGTGCCTGCTTCCTCTTTTTTTTATTAATGTTGACACATTGGGTGATATTGATTTTACATCTTTGCTTGCAGTCATGCACAATAGAGTCACATTATTATGACCACCAGCTAATGTCCACAGTAACCACTGTGTGCAGTACAGGCAGCAGCTAGATGTCCTGAAAGTAACTCAGTAAGGTCCTGCTAGAGTGTCACATGTTTCTGAAACCATGTTGACTGCAGTGTATCTCACAGGTGCTGGAGGAGGATCTGTGGTGCAAGACTGGGGTGGTCCCACAGATGCTCAAAAAGATTCAAATCTGGGGGAATAGGCAGGCAGGTAAGTACTTGAAAGTCTTGGTCATGCTCTTCCAACCAATGTGAGACATTACATTTCTAGTTGTGTGGCATGTCGCATTGTTTTTCGGGAAGATCCCATCTACACAGGAAAGACAATCTGCATGTACGGGTGTATGTGATCTATGAGAATGGATTTTCCCCTCAATTGGTTGAAAGTGCCTACCACATGGATGAATGAGTCCTGAGAATCTCTCAGAAACATTTCCCAGACCATAATGCTGTTACTGCCAGCTTGTGTTCTTTCAGTTATGGTTGCAGAGTGTTTGTTTTCTATTTTCCTCCTAACACTCCAACATCCATCCATGTGATGAAGGAGAAAATGTTACTCATCAGAGAAGGCAACCTTTTGCCTTTGTAGTGCTTATTTAATTTTGGACATTTCTGTCTTGATTAAAAGCTCTATCTGTCTGAATAGTTTGCAGGGCAGTGGAAATACTTAATTGGTTGTGCTGCTGTTAAGACTAAGGAAAAACAGACTTGCATTAGAAATCAAGGCTTCTAAAGAACGTAAACAGAAGGACAACTTTTGACAAGACAGCTGCCTCTACAATCATGTAAAGATGATAGAATAAAAAAAAATGTACAGTCAGAAAATAAAAATAGAAATGTAGCAAAACTAAGCATGACAGATAATGCACCATGTTAACATGGCACAAAATATCTCAACCCTTTTAATACTTTTCAATCTAATGTATTTACAGATAGACGTAGCAAACATGGAAAAACGTGATATCACTGTCAAGCTAAACTCTGCTATATCCTCATGTTGCAAAAAAAATGGTTTTAATTAGTAAAAAGAATGTAATCAACAAGTAAATGTGTGCTTATAAAAAAAACAGCTAAAAATGGCATAACTTCACCGTCTGAGACTGTTTTCTAGCCGTTTGCTCACTTGAAGCAGTCATAACCCCACTAGATGGAGCAAGTGATATTTAAAAAGATAAAAAAATAAAATAATCTACAAAAATAGAATTGGAAAAGCATTTTTTGTGGTGTCAGATAAAGAATGTTGCTATAACTGGGTTAGTAACAGACATTTTAAATTGCAACTCAAAAGAATAAAGTACTTGAACACTGTCTAATCAAGATATTGTATTTAGTTTTCCACACTATCCTAATAATCTTGATACCTGCATTTAAATAAAGCAAAGTTGAAGAAAAGTAGTTTGAAAACTGGTTATGCAAATAGCTCTGCTCTCTGAAAGAGTAACTGCCTTTTATCTTTCTTTGTTAGATAAAAGAGATGCCAGTTATAATTGGGTAATAATAATATGATGAATTAATTGTGCCCGTAAATCGCTTTACAGAACAAAGCACAAAAGGTGCCAGTATGTAATGCTGCTTTTCATTAGTTGAATTACTTAAAGGTGGAATGTCATAGCTTGAAAGGTCTATTAAATAATTCAGACTTATGAAAAATTGAAAAACAATAGTAAATAGCTGATCTCTTGACCACTTCTTTCTTTGGGTATGAAGCAATTTTTAATCTTATAAATCCTATCCTGCTTACTGTGACTAATCGTTCATATTTTAAGCTAACGTTTACAGGTAACAATAACATTAGACCCAATGCATTGTGTTCTTCCTTGCCCTAGAAATATGCATATTATTCAGTTTGGAAATCAGATCAAGGACCAGATTTGCATCATGCTTAGGAGACCCCAGAGCAGATAAACAGAAAAGGGAATACGGACTGTGAGCCCTGACCCTAGGTAACCCTATCAGTCCCTGCCTAATTGCCTTCCCTAAATAGTCAGCGGCAACTAGGCGTCAGTCCCTATCCTGAATATGTGATCACAGAGAACATAGCATCCAAAAATGGGAAGTCAGACCGGGTCAAAAGCAAGAAGCAAGATCTCAACAACCAAATAGACAATAGTGAACCGCGCACCAGATCTAGTCAAGACTATCACCAGCAAACAACTCCAAGCAGGAGTGGGTTTTAAATAGAAAGTCAGGGACTCAGTCCAGAGTGTGAAAACACGTAGATATGTAGTGATTGGAATGGCTACCAGACATCCAGAACACGACCTGAGTGGTGCAGACAGGCGTTAATCAACCCTCGTCAAAATCACCTGCCGCTCAGCAAGAAGTCAGCAGTAGATGGGTGAGGCAGGAAACCTGTCAATTACGATCAATACAGTCAGAGAAGGATAAAGCCGTGTTAAGACGGGTGTCAGACATTATACAAATGGGCACAGATGAAAAACTATGTTAGAACAGATAGGTGAGTATCTGACCTTTTTCTGTGACATGTTTCTGAGTGATCAGAAACAACACTTGGTTTTGCACATCAAAAAACTTTGCAGTCCATATGTACTGCTGCCACACCAGTGTGCATTTGGTTTTTTTCAAACAAAGTTTTTTGATGTGCAAAACCAAGTATTGTTTCTGATTATATGTAGGGAGGAGTGGCGGCCTCCATTTTGGTTTTTGCACCCCACCCACTACCTCAGGTTTTAAATCAGTGCAGTGTGCTTTGAAGCAGGTATCTTCGCTCCCTGAAGTATGCAGGTCTGAACAGGACCCAATAGAGAGGTGACAATAGCGTAGGACCCATCTGTACCGAGGTCCCAGTGAAGTTGCAGAGGTGGGCTTAAGCATTTTTGGCCAAAAGTGTGAAATAAGAACCTCAAATTTTTTCATGTATTCTAGTTAGCAGTAATGCTTTTTCCAAATTTCCTATGTCCTCTTTGATAGTTTCCTTAGTCCATAGTGTGCCACTGTTATTTGAATTTGAATGTTGCTGAGTGATAGCATGTTATATGTGCAATATGTAAATATTCTTAAAGAAATTGACTCGGATTTCTTTTTTTTCAAGCATAAAATGTATGTCTGGTTCAAAGTTAATTTGAACTTGCAAACTTTCAATGTGTCATTTATTTTTATTCGGACAGTTTGATAAAGACGCATTAAGCTAAAGTAGAAATAATTGTGTAACACTTCAATCTTTTAGTATAGACTAGACTACAGAAAAGTTGTGTGCCCAAGCAAGGACAAAAGAGCAACCAAATCTAAAGATGACGAGTTGAGCACTACATTTCTTTAGCCCTATTTATCACAATGTAGAGAGCCCTCTTAAAAGCAGATTGTTCTTTCGTTCAGATGGTCTTATTTTCTTCTTTTATGTCAGCTAAGAATTTTTTAAGGCATTTCCTTTGTGTACAGTACTAAAGGTTTGGGCACATAGGTATTAAAAGCAGGGCTGGTATCAGACATTTTGGGGCCCTATACAGCCAAATTGTCTGCCTCCCCCCTCTACCCCTTAGCAAGATGAAAATGCTTGGTGTCATGCTTTTTTGTGTGTGCACTGAGTGATATTAATGATGTTCATTTTATTCTGAGGGTCAGTACTATTCCAATGAAATCGAAAATATACAGTATATATAGTTGAAACCAGAAGTTTACATGCACTATATAAAAAGACACATATGCATGCTTTTCTCACTATCTGACATGAAATCAGAATAAACTTTAATTGTTTTAGATTAATTAGGATTATTAAAATTATTTATATTTGCCAAATGCCAGAATAATGAGAGAGAGAAATTTTTATTACTTTCTTCAAAGTCAGACGTTTACATACATTTCATTACTATTTGGTACCATTGCCCTTAAACCATATGACTTGGGTCAAACATTTTGGATATCCTTCCACAAGCTTCTGACAATAGTTGGTAGGAATTTTGGCCCATAATAATAATAATAATAATAATAATAATAATAATAATAATCTTTATTTATATAGCACCAACATGTTCCGCAGCACTTTACAAATTCGAAGGTAAACGTACAGACATTACACATTGAAAGTACTTACAGATGAGACACAAGGTGTGAGGACCCTGCTCGTGAGAGCTTACAATCTATTAGGGTGTATGGGTGAAACAAACGGTGAGAAGTGCCAAGTTTACAATGGTCCAGCCATGTTTCATAACTAGGGGGTGGTTTATATGAAAAATGGATGAACCTGCCACCCTGACAGTACATTTATATACAGATAAGTACCTGTGAGTGCCCTAGTGTAGGGAGTGACAAATGTGTGTGATAGCAGTTAGGGATCTTGGTAGGCCAGACTAAGGAGATGTGTTCTCAGGGCCCTCTTAAAACTATGAGGGTTGTGAATGTGCCTGATCGCCCGCGGTAGCATGTTCTAGAGAACTGGTGCAGCATGTGTGAAATTTTGGAGACGGGCATAGGAGGTTCGGATGATTGATGAGTGTAACCTGATCTCAGCAGCAGAGCGGAGAGAGCGGGTAGGGTGGTAGACAGAGATGAGGGAGGTGATGTAGGGGGTGCAGCGTTGTGGAGAGCTTTATGAGTGAGAGTGATGAGTTTATACTGTATCCTGTACTGAATGAGCAACCAGTGCAGTGACTGACACAGGGTAGAGGCATTAGTATAACGGCTGGAGAGAAAGATGAGCCTGTCTGCTGCATTCATTACAGATTGGAGAGGGGAGAGATTGCACAGAGGGAGACTGATAAGCAGGGAGTTACAGTAGTCAAGATGAGAAAGAATAAGGGCCACAATGAGAGTTTCACTTGTTTCCACAGTGAGAAACGGACGGATTCTGGAGATGTTCTTGAGGTGCAGGTGACAGGAGCGGGCAAAGGATTGGATATATGGGGTGAAGGTCAGATCAGAATCTTGTATAACCCCCAGACAGCGGGCCTGCTGCCTAGGAGTAATGGTGGTACCACATACAGAAACAGAAATAGCAGGAGGGAGTTGGTTACTAGATGGCGGAAAGACAAGAAATTCAGTTTCAGTGAGGTTTAGTTTCAGATGAAGAGAGGACATGATGTCAGAGACAGTGGACAGACAGTCACTGGTGTTTTGTAGGAGAGTAGGACTGATGTCACGGGAGGAGGTGTATAATTGGGTGTCATCAGCATAGAGATGGTACTGGGAGCCAAATCTGCTGATGGTTTGTCCAATTGGGGCTGTGTACAATGAAAAGAGGAGAGGACCTAGAACTAATCCCTGAGAAACTCAACATCAAGAGGTAGAGAAGAGGAGGTAGATCCGAAAAAAGAGACACTGAAGGAGCGATCAGACAGGTAAGATGAGAACCAAGCGAGAGCGGTGTCCTGGAGGCCAATGGCACTGAGCATTCTGAGGAGAAGTTGGTGATCAACAGTGTCAAACGCTGCAGAGAGGTCCAAGAGAAGCAGCAACGAGTAATTACCCTGAGATTTTGCTGTTAGGAGGTCATTTGAGACTTTAACTAGGGCAGTTTCCGTGGAGTGTAAAGAGCGGAAACCGGATTGCAGAGGGTCAAGGAGAGAGTTAGTAGAGAGATGGCGGATTAGGCGAGAGTAGACCAAGCATTCCAAGAGTTTAGAGATGAAGGGCAGATTAGAGACTTGTCGATAATTAGCAGTGCAGGACGGGTTCAGAATGGGCTTTTTTAGTAAAGGGGTTATGATGGCGTGTTTGAAGGAAGATGGAAAGATCCCAGTGGAGAGAGAGAGGTTACAGATTGCAGTAAGGTGAGAGAGGACAGCTGGAGAAATAGACTGGACAAGGTGGGAGGGAATGCGGTCAGTAGAGCAGGTGGTGGGGCGTGCAGACAGGAGAAGCCTGGACACTTCTTCCTCTGTCTTCGGGTCAAGGGCTGAGAGTAGATTAGAGGACATGCGCGAGGTGATGGGATGGGCATTACTTGGGGACTGAGATATGTTTTGCCGGATATTTTCAATTTTCTCTTTGAAGTGAGTCGCCAGGTCTTCAGCACAAAGATCAGTAACTGGGGCCTGAGCTTTAGATCTTAGGAGGGAGTGGAAGGTGTCAAACAGGCGTTTTGGGTTGTTGTCTGGTGTTGAGATGAGGGAGGTGAAATATTTTTGTTTGGCGCTGTGAAGGGCAGTGTTTAATAGTCCTGAGCATGAATTTGTAGTGGAGAAAGTCTGCAGGTAGCTTTGACTTTCTCCAAAGACACTCAGCACACCTGGAACAGCGCTGCAGATGGCGAGTCTGAGATGTGTGCCAAGGCTGCGGGCGTCTGACTCTGGTGGTGCGGTGTGTGAGCCCATTCCTACTGACAAAACTAGTGTAACTGAACCATGTTTGTAGGTCACCTTGCTTGCACCTGCCTTTTCATCTTTGCCCATACATTTTCATTAGGATTGAGTTGAGGGTTTTGTGATGGCCATTCCAAAACATTAACTTGGTTATCCTTAATCCACTTTGTAACCAATTTGGCAGTATGCTTCTGGTTATTGTCAATTTGGAAGACACATTTCCGCCCAAGCTTTAACTTCCTGGCGGATGTTGCTTCAGTATTGCCACATCATTTTCTTTCCTCATGATTATTGTTGATTGAACCATTCTAGAAAAGTTAAGTTCTCAAACTTCTCAAACTTCTCAAATTTTTAGAACTCGAACCAAACATTTTACTGTTCAAGTAAAGTTCTAGTTCGACACGTCATTTTCATTTTTGTTTTCAGTGGCTTTCTGCACTTTTGGTGGCCATCCAATTACCTTTCTGAACTTTTGGCAGCCATGCAATCAGTGCAGAGCACAGAGAAGTGTCAAAAACGTCATTACTGAGGTGTAGGGCTCTCATTTGCTGCTAAAATCACATGACCATATTATATATATTTCACTGTATTTCCTTGTGAATACCATATTTAGCTCACTCTCTGTACTGTACAGACTGCTCTTAGTTAGTTAGATAGCATTTTCCTCTCAATAGACATCAATAGTTAAGGAGTTTGGTATTGCTGGCTGCATCTTTCCCACACTCAGAAGCTGTTATTTGGCGACATTTGCAGTCTCACATAATGCCTAACTCTAATATACATGGATTTGCTCAATCATACTCAGTGCCCAAAAGTTACGTTTTTGCAGTTTTGAGGGTTCAGAAATTGTATAACACACTGTCTCCAAATCTCCTATGTGTCAAAGGGGCTTTTGAACACCCTCAGGATGCAGGACCCTGTAGCAGCTGCTACCGCTGCACCTTCTATAGCTATACCCCTGCTTGAAAGCTGTCTTCCTCATCTTTTCAGTTAGCCTTTTAAAGTAATGAAGTATTTTAGCCTTTCTACTGGTATGGATGGTAATTCTAGCTTCTCCTCACCTGTAAAAATTAACCAGAACATCTTCTTCCATTTAATTTAATGGGGTTTGAGTTCTAGTTGGAAAAGAACCTTGAACCGAACGCACTAAAGTTCGAGGTTCTAATCAAACTAGAACGCTTTACTGATGTCTCAACTCTACTCATGATGCCATAAAATTTGTGAAGTGCACCAGACCCACCTCCATCAAAGAAACCCCACAACGTGATGCTGCCATCTACCTGTTTCACAAATGGCTAACCAGCAAATATGTAAGTGTATATGTGTAATGTCTGTTTATTTGTAGGTTCCAATTTGGACTACTTCGGATTCGGTGGACTACATCGGATCAACCTTAGATGTATTTTTTTTAAAATAAATTGGTTAAAGATTGCTGGTGTTGAGGAGTGTTTATTTAAATAAAAGTTTTTTGTGCAATTTGTGTCTGTTTTTTCCCCCCAGATAGTTCCAGCAATAGTATTGGATGTGTCTCACAGAGGCCTCTTCTTTACTATTGCTCGGACTTGTTGTCAGCCAGCAGTGGTTTTTGTCCAAAGTTGACACTAATCCTGTGCACTATTATTCCAGTACCCAATTCACCAGGGGTACTGGAAAGAGCCAGGTAACTGTCAGAAATGGACCCTCTAATGTGATGGTCCACTTCTGGGGTGGCTTCAGGCTGGTATTTTTAGAATGGGAAGTGACCAGTACCCATGGACCTTCCCATTCTCATAGTATCAGGCTTTAGCTGTCGGCTTTAGCTGACTGTTTTTTGAAAATGGGGGGGATCCCACGTCATTTTTTTCCAAAAATGTATTTATTTATTGAGAATCTAAATGTGGGCATCCACTGCAATGATTACATTGTAGTAGATACTATTTAAAGATCCTCAATAAATAAATACAGTTTTGGAAAAAAATGACGTGGGATCCCCGTCATTTACCAAAACCATGACGGTATGGACAAAATGGAGAAGGAAAGGAAAAGAGAAAAATTCCAATCATAGAAGATGTCTCCGGTGAGTCCCAAGATATAACTGAACTGTTATCACTTAACCCTTTAAGAACCCAACCAGTTTTGACCTTCCTGACACAGTCCTATTTTTGAAATCTCTGACACTTTATGTGAGAATAACTTTTTAATGCTTTTACCTATCCACGTGATTCACAGATTGTTTTCTGATGACAAATTGTGCCTTAAGTTAGTAAGAAATTTTGGTCCATATAATACTCGTTTATTTGTGAAAAATTTCAAAATATCGTGAAATTTGGGAAAAATTTGCAATTTGTAAACTTCAAAAATTTCTCCTTCTACCACAGACAGTAATACCACACAAAATAGTTTAGAAATAGCATCTACCATATGTTTTCTGTATGTTGGCATATTTTTTTTAACATTTTTCAATATTTTATAGGACGTTAGGAGGCTTACAATTTTAATAGCAAATTCTCAAATTTTCAAGAAAATTACAAACACAGATTATTTTAGGGACCACTTCAGTTGACATGTAAAATTGACGGGCCTGTATATTAAACACCCCCATAAATCACCCCATGTAAGAAACTACACCCTTCAAAGTATTTAAAACAGCATTTCTAAAGTCTGTTAACCATTTGGGTGTTTCACAGGAATAAATGGAAAGTGGTGGTAAAATTACAAAATTTCATTTTTTTGGGCCCAATTTTCAATTTCAATCTATTATTTCATGGAATTTAGTATATGTTAATAGAAAAACACAACTCAATATAAGTTTCCCTAACTCTGCTGTTTTCAGAAATATATTATATGTGGCCCTAGATTGTTATTTGACTCAACCACAGGCCTCAGAATTGACGGAGCACCAACTGGATTTTGGCGCTATCATTTCATTATGACATTTGTGAGCTTGCACAGCTCTGGGATCACTCACAAGTCCTTCAGGCATGAGACAGAGGCAGATATCTGGTTCAAACGGTGTCC
>JAODAL010019894.1:0-70843 GCA_025379985.1 Phyllomedusa bahiana | reverse complement strand
CCTCCAAAGAAAGACGGTGCCAACCCTCGGCAGGCAAAGTCATGCTCACAGTATTTTGGGACCAGCACAGAGTAGTATTGATGGATTTCCTAGCAAAGGGTACCATGATCACTGGGGCACACTATGTTTCACTGCTGCGGAAATTACAGGAGCCCATCAAAACCAAGAGACGTGGCATGCTCACCAAAGGTGTCTGCCTTCTGCAAGACAATGCTCCAGTTCACAACTCACATGTTGCCCAAATGGAAGCATGCTCCTGTGGCTTTGAAATTCTACCGCATCCCCCTTGTTCACCCGACCTCGCACCATCGGACTTCCACCTCTTTCCAACAATGAAGTTATTTTTGAAGGGCAAGTGTTTTCCAGATGATGAGACGAAGTCACAACGTGGCTTTTGGAGCAACCTGTCGACTTCTACAAGTGAGGTGTTTACAGTTGCTTAAAGAGATGGGAGATGTGCATGTCCCTAGATGGCTCCTATGTAGAGAAGGACTAATAACTGTGCCAAATTTCATTGCTCTTAGTCCACAGGAAGTGGATCAGGGGAAATCTTTAATGAACGCCCCTCATAAGTTATATAAAAACACCTCCTGAATGTACAGCGCCTGGGAATCAATGGCGCACTAAAATAAATAATAATAATAATAATAATAAAATGTAGCATACATTCAATAAAGTGAATAAAGATTGTTTTTACCATAATGATATTAACTAAATGATGAAAAATGAAATGGACAATCCCTTCAATCTGGACTTTAAACCATGAGCGTCAATGCGGATGACAGCCATCTATTTACAGTGCCGGGGAATATAATGCCGCTATATAAATGAAAACAGTTATTAAATATTCAAATTATACTACTTTTGATAGTCTCAGAATTTTCAACAGACTTACAGGAACATTGGTAGTATAGATCATATTAGATCATAATTTCATAATCCACAAGACAACCAGGTAGAAGATCTGTGTTCCTATTGGGTATTTGAAAGTACTCTTAGCATTACTAATGGACAAACAGGGACACTTTAAAAAATATTTGTACGAGACCAGAAATCTCACTGTCAGCATTCCTCCTCTTGACCACCAGGGATATTATCAGCTTCTCATTTGTGGTGATTTTACATTACCATTACAGTCAGGGGCTTAGCTACAGGGGATGCAGAGGTAGCAGTCGCTCCTGGGCCCAGCAGCCTGAGGGGCCCCAAAAGCCCTTCTGCCACATAGGGAGACACCAGTGTTGTAAATGGTGCATGATAACTTGGGGGCCCCATTTCACTTTTTGCACTACGGCTCAAGAGCTTGAAGTTACGCCTCAAATTACAGTGTAAGCATTACAACTACCATAGCATGGCAAATATTGCCATTTGTATTTCTTCTGGGCTATTGTGGGCACTGTTAGGGTATGTTCACACGGCTTAAAGGGCCCGTATTTCGGTCCGTAAATTACGCGCCGAAGTTGCCCAATTACTGGCCGAAGACGGCCCATTCATTAAACGTAATTCACAGTTCTCATAGGACTATGGTTTACGTTCCTTCCCCGCCACGGGCGAAGCCGCCGGGCTGGGGACGTAATTGACATGTGAATTACTAGCGGCGTACACGCGCCGCGGGCAATTCAAGTAAATGGGGCCGGCGAATTTCCCGCCCCTCGTCCCCCTCCCCCCGCCCCCTCCCCCCCCCGTCCAATGGCGTTATTGGGGGGGCGAAATTTACGCCCCCAATTAAGGCCGTGTGAACATGCCCTTGGGTTGTTTCCTTTGGCGTTTTGGGGTTTTGTGGGAAACTACTTTTTAGTAATATTTGGTCCGTCGTCGACCCTAAACAGACCCAAACTCGTATCTAACAATGAGCAATGTGATTTACTTTAGTTTTACTTTGAGACACGCTTCTGTGTTCTCCGATGCATGTTTACATTGCGTCTTTCTGATGCGTCTTTCGGATCTGTTCCAAAGAATTGTCTGTCTGCTCGGTCTGAAAGACACAGAAAGGAGCCCTATAATAAACTATAGGGTGCGATCCTGCTGCATCCAACACACATCAAAACACACAACTGAGTTTGGATATATGTTGGATCCTTTTAGGATCCGATAGCCGCTGCATTTTTGGATTCGATTTTCGAATCCAAACGGATCCAACACGGATCCAAAACCGCTGTGTGAACAACCCCTTAGCATTACCACTGGGCCAACAGACACATTGTTAAATTATTTCTATGAAACTACAAAGCTCACTGTCAACATTTCCACTCTGGACCACAAGGGATATTATAAGGATCCTTATAAATGACCCTTAACATAACCCCTCGGCCACCAGGAATACTGTTAGTATTTGTGTTAGGCTATGACTCACACTGTCAGCATTCCCACTTTCCACAGGACAAACAGGGATACAGCCACAATTTTTACTGGATAACTAAGGTCCCCACATATCCACCAGATAACACAGGATTCTTAGTTGGCCACCAAGAGCAGTCAGAAGCAGAGGCGGGACGACGGGTAGGCAGAGGTAGGCGATCGCCTAGGGCGCAGGCAGGGACCCGAACCTCGCCGGGCTTCAGGCCGCTGCCATGGGCCTGAAGCGCCGGCGGTCTCTTTGACCGCTTCTGCGGAGCAGAGAGCGAGCGCTCCCTGCGCCGCAGACAGTGTCGGACCCACTCACCGGAGGATCGCTGGATCCCCCGGTAAGCGCTAGGGCCGAACACAGCGGGGCCACCGGGTCCTCATAGCGCTAAGGAACCCGCCGCGGCCCCGTGCGGCTCAGCTGGCAGGTCTCGATGAAGTGATGTCATTGCGACGCTGCCTCACCTCGGGCGCACAGCGCGTCATAGGCTGGTCGCCCGAGGAGCTGCCGGAGGAGCGCGGGACTGAAGAGGACAGAAGAGGAGCACGTGCCCGGGAAGCAGGTAAGGTGAGTATAAATGTTGTTATTTTTACCTGCCTGAGCCCATTACCCCTGCCTGAGCCCCATACGCCTGCTGTGGCCCTATACGCCTGCCTGTGGCCCCATACCCCTGCCTGTGGCCCCTTTACGCCTGCCTGAGCCCCTTTACGCCTGCCTGGGGGCCCCTATACGCCTGCCTGTGGCCCCATACGCCTGCCTGTGGCCCCTATACGCCCGCCTGTGGTCCCTATACGCCTGCCTGAGCCCCCATATGCCTGCTGTGGCCCAATACGCCTGCCTGAGCCCCTATACGCCTGCCTGTGGCCCCCATACGCCTGCCTGTGGCCCCTATATGCCTGCATGAGCCCCCATACGCTGCCTCACCTCGGGCGCACAGCGCTTCATAGGCTGTGCGCCCGAGGAGCTGCCGGAGGACCGCGGGACTGAAGAGTACAGAAGAGGAGCACGCGCCCGGGAAGCAGGTAAGGTGAGTATTAATGTTGTTATTTTTGCCTGCCTGAGCCCCCATACGCCTGCCTGAGCCCCATATGCCTGCCTGTGGCCCCTATACGCCTGCCTGTGGCCCCCATACGCCTGCCTGTGGCCCCCATACGCCTGCCTGAGCCCCCATACCCCTGCCTGTGGCCCCCAAACGCCTGCCTGGGGCCCCCATACGCCAGCCTGAGCCCCCATACCCCTGCCTGTGGCCCCCAAAACGCCTGCCTGTGGCCCCTTTTATGCCTGCATGAGCCCCCATACGCTGCCTGAGCCCCATATGCTTGCCTGTGGCCCATGCGCCTGCCTGTGGCCCCATATCCCTGCCTGTGGCCCCATACGCCTGCCTGTGGCCCTTTACACTGCCTGAGCCCCTTACGCCTGCCTGTGGCCCCATATGCCTGCCTGTGGCCCCTATACACCTGCCTGAGCCCCATACACCTGCCTGTGGCCCCATACGCCTGCCTGAGCCCCCATACGCCTGCATGTGGCCCCCATACGCCTGCCTGTGGCCCCAATACGCCTGCCTGTGCCCCCCATACTCCTGCTAGTGGCCCCTATATGCCTGCCCCAATACGCCTGCCTGTGGCCCCATAAGCCTGCCAGTTGCCCCATACGCCATCCAGAGCCCCCATACGCCAGCCAGTGGCCCCAAACGCCTGACAGTGGCCCCAAAAAGCCTGCCTGAGCCCCCATACGCCTGCCTGAGCCCCATACGCCTGCCTGTGGCCCCATACGCCTGCCTGAGCCCTTTACGTCTGCCTGTGGCCCCATACGCCTGCCTGTGGCCCCTATATGCCTGCCTGTGGCTCCATACGCCTGCACTGTGGCCCAATCGCCTGCCTGTGGCCCCATACGCCTGCCTGTGGCCCCTATACACCTGCCTGGAGCCCCCATACGCCTACCTGTGGCCCCTATACGCCTACCTGATCCCCCATACTTCTGCCTGTGGCCTCCATACGCCTGCCTGTGGCCCCATACGCCTGCCTGTGGCCCCCATACGTCTGCCTGTGGCCCCCATACGCCTGCCTGTGGCCCCTATATGCCTGCCTGTGGCCCCAATACGCCTGCCTGTGGCCCCCATACGCCTGCCTGTGGCCCGCATATGCCTGCCTGAGCCCCTATACGGCTGCTTGAGCCCATACGCCTGCCTGAGCCCCCATATGCCTGCCTGGGGCCCCCTAGCTATATACCTGCCTGACCCCCTATAGCTATTTTACTGCCTGTGTGCCCCTATATACCTGCCTGAGCCACTATAGCTATATAACTTGCCTGAGTGCCCCTATATACCTGCCTGACTAAGAGAGGACAATATACATATACCTGCCTGACTGAGGGGGCATATCTATATACCTGTCTAACTGAGGGGACTTATATACCTATAAATAAGGAGTTACTGGAAATGTGAGGATTCTAAGATATTTGTGTCCAAATCTGCAGGGACCAGTATTGGCCGGGAGCGATCAGCATGAAGGTGTAAACCGGAAAGGGAAAAAAAAGGGAAAGTGAACGCGCTGAATCAGAAATGATTTTCTCCGGTGACTCACTAAATGTAAATGCAGTGTTAAAAAATATATTTCTGCAGGGCATTCTACATACAAAACTAGTATCTCCACTATCTGGTCCCTGTATGGCGGTGGTATATGTAATCAGAGCCTGTGTACAGCTGATAGTCACATGTGGGGTCGCGTTTGGTCAAGGTCTTGCAGGATTATTTTATCCTTAAAGGAGTTGTTTCATTACAAGCTTTCAGCCTACCTCAGTGCGTTTGGCAGCATCGGATTTTTGAATTCAGGGGCGTGCTTCTTGTCTACCTCTTCTCCTCCCTCTTCCCCCCTCCCCTCAGCACACAGACAGCTCTCCTCCATAACTCCGGAACAGCAGGGGTGGGAGGGGGTTTGCTGCCAGAGTTAACCCTGTGTGTGCCTGCCTATGTCTGTTCCAGGCTCCTGGATCAGCTGTATTGTTAGCTCCACAGAGACAGGAGAGGGCTGATCTATGAGTGTAGAGAGGTCTTTGAAGCTGTGTATGCTAATAGCAGAGCAGAGGGGATGCAAGTGTTCCTATACCCCTGCTCAGCATACAAATCTGCCATTTTTCCAGCAAACAAACAGACCCTGTCAGAACAGCACAGGGAAGCTGGGAAGTGTTTACTATACTTTAGGAGGTGTCACTGTACAGCAGAGCATGAAGCATTCACATGCCCTGATTGTTTTAGTTTTAGTATAGTCACAGTTCCACAGACAAATCATTAAATTTTAGTAAACACACAGGGTCACTGCTGTCAGCCTCACCTCTGCTTTCCTCAATCTGTGTAGAGGCAGGAGGAAGCAGGGGACAAAACCCGGGTTTTAAACCAGGCAGACAGACACAGAAGCCAGAGCCTTCCCCTCCCTCCACTACGAAGCATCTGTGTGGAGGGGTTCTCTGCTCTGACCTGTATTCTGAAAGGTGATGAGTCATACAGACCTGACAGCCAGTGAGATAAGAATCAACAGGTCAACTGCTATAGAGATTTGAGAAGCTGATGTACTACTATTAACAGGGCTAACTCAAAATTTTGTAGGACATTGTAATGAAATATATTGCAAAGCTGCTTGTTTTTTAAAGATCTTTTAATTAAAACCCAATCATTGTAGCGAGACAACCCCTTTAAGTAGTAATAGTTTTGGGGTCTTGGTTTTGTAGGAGGTTTTTTAGTCACAATCATTTGTCTGGTAGCTTTGCTTCATGTATAGGTGTATTATTTAGTGACTGGTATTTAGGGGTATTACACGGTCCGATGGAGGGAAGCGATTAGTAAAAGCACATTTGTCTTCGCTAATTTTCTTTGTGCTATGACTGGTGTGGAGATGGGCTGGAGCTGTGTGGAGTATGCAGAAAATTAGTGACCGGACCTGGCGCAGGGGTGAGAGGAATTACTGTGGGGGGGCATTTTTTGGTGAGTGAGGGGAAGAGGGGGGCGCCATTGGCTGTACTTGCCTAGGGCTCCAAAATGCCTTGTCCCGGCCCTGGTCAGAAGTTTGCACTATTAAGGGCCACATGTATGAAAACTGTCTAGGTCTAAAACTCACTTTGTTTCACATAGCAACCAATCAAAACGCCTCTCTCATTTCATTTAGTGCTCTGGAAAAATGAAAGGGGCCCTCTGATTGGTTGCTATGGGCAATAACGTGAGTTTTAGACCTAGACAGTTTTCATACATGTGGCCCTAACTGTAAGTATGATGCAAACGTCTTGTATAATACTGATATAGTATATAGAGTAATTGCAATAAAATGGGACTAGTATCCCCCTGCTCTAAATTCAGAGCATCTGAATATATGATCCTTGCATTGAAAATAAAATATTTCTATGATCCTGCCCTTAGAATGTGGTTCAGACCTTATGCAGCCGAATGGAAGGTATGTCCTCAACTTCAGCTCCAGCACTTGATCTCTGAGCAATGACCTTTTAATCTAGCATTAGGATTATGCAGTTCTACTAATCTAGATTTATCACAGAAAAATTTTAGGCACCTACGTTTAATTTTTAAAATTTGTATTAATGCACTGCTGTATTTAACCATTCCTTTTCTGAATCAGGGATCAGTTTGTATCAAAGTAGTCGTCCCTCCAAAAACTTTGATGGTATATTGATAGGTTATGCCATATTGTGCATATAGGTGTGGGACCCCCACCTATATCAAGAGTGGGCCTTGGAAAGTCTCCGTTTTTGAACTGAGGGGTGATAGGAAGTTTACAGAAAAAACACAGAAATATAGGACATTAATTACTCAAAAAACACAGAAACAAGGCCATACTCACAGCTCAAAGGCTGGACTGAAACTGAACCCAGTAAAGGGGACAACACTGGCCCCCATGCTACTTGGAAAAATAACAGGTGCAGCTGATTGCGGGCAGTAGCCCCCATTACCCCACCTAGGGGAACTTTAGACTGCACATTAAATTGATACCTGTTCACACAGTTTGCAAAAAAGCCATAATTGTTCCCCTAGTGGTGGGGTATGTGAGCTACTGCTCAGCAATCAGCTGCACTTGTTTATTTTTCCCAAGTAGCATAGGGGCCAGTGTTGCCTCCTACTGGGTTCAGTTTTAGTCCAGCCTTTGAGCTGTGAGTATGGCATTGTTTCTGTGTTTTTTGGGTGATAGGAAGTGTCCTAAAATGGAGACTTTTCAGGGTCCATTCTTCAGATAGGACCAATCACAAATTGATGGCATATCCTAACAATGCGTATGGTGGGAATACTCCTTTAAGTATTTAAAAAAGTACATGTATGCGTATAGATAGATAAAATGGAATATACTCAGATTTTAGTACAAATTCAGTAATTTCAGGTTAAACAAGTGTAAGGGCTTGTCCCCACGGCGCAGGTTTTCAGTCGGTTTAAGAGACAGCTTTTAGATTTGAAAACCATTTGTAAAGCGACTGATAACCTTTTACATTGACTTAAATAGAAAATCTGTTTAGGAGTGCACACTGCACTGTCGGATGCTTTTTTACACCACTGGTGTTCCTAAAAACTTAGAACATGTTCATTCTTCTGCCCGGTTTTCAGGCAGAAGATGTACATGTTAGTGGTTGAGGAGGACGGGCGAATCCACAAGCCACAAACAGAACTGTCCCCCTGCGTGCCAAAAAAAGTCAAAATAGCAACCAATATTTGGTCTATGCCAAGTGAACGCATCCTAACACTTAAAGGGGTTTTTCCATGATCACATTTCGTACCTCCTGCATCCAGCTCTTCTTCTGTGTGCTCAATAGGTGGCGAGTGTGACTTGTTTGATTTACATATCATGTGACCCAGCAGGATGACATCACCAGGCCTTTCCTCTCTCTAGTCAAAGAAAGGTCTGTTTATGTATAAAACTTCAAGTGGCTACAATGTAGCTCAAGGGTAAAGTTTTTGCCTCACATCCCAAGGATCTAAAGGTTCAAATACCTGCAGGAACCAAAGCTATGGATTTTTTTTCTCTTTATCAATGCACATATCTGATTTCTTTTTTATTTATTTGCACTGTTTGACTAATTACTAAGGAGAACAGAGGACGGGAGTAGAATGACAGCACCTGGGGTTTGAACACTCAGTAGCTCCCTGAGAGGAGAGGTGTTGTCTGAGCATGTCTGACCAGGACTGAGGCGCTCTCAGTCCTGGTCGTATCCCCTGGAGACGAGCTGTAAACAATGGATCACTAAAGGAGCAGCTAAAACAAAAACGGTCCAGAATTTTTAATAATGATGAATGGGGAAAATGCTTATTATTTAATTAGCAAGCTTCCCACATAAATTTGACTTCATGGCAAAACCCCTATAGATGGGTTTTCCAATCCCACACTTTTATAGCATTTTGATAGGATATGTCATCAAAGTCTGCTAGGTGCTGGTCCCTCTTATGCAACTTGGGAATAGGCTCTTGAAAGTGTAATGGAAAGCCGGTCATGCTTGCATACGACTCTCCATTTTGTTCTATGAGAGTTCTGGATACAGCTGAACACGGCGCTTACCTGTATTTGGAGCTTCCATGGAACAGAATAGAGAGTCGTGCACAAACGCGATCGGCTATCTGTTCTAAAGTGACACTTTCAGGGCTAGTGCACGAAATAGGCGCAGTCCCCAGAGATGGGACCCATACCTATCTGACTTGGCTCTGTATGAAAAGTAGTTATCTGGTGAACTAAAAGAAATACATTTCCCATAGCTTTCCTGAATCTTCACTCATCTCTCTGTAATGTTTATTGAAATAATTTTATCCAAATTAATCTCCAAAGTAAAGGGGGTTTTACAGCCAAAACTGCTCCCACCAAAAGCTTTCCTGAATTACCATTTGAGGGGGTGTTCTGAAATACTCATACGTCTGTCGGGGCATGATTAAAAATAAAAGACAAGAATCATTATCACCCCCTAGATGCTCCCATTAGGTTGCGGCGGCGCTGTGAACGTTCATCGTTCATGTGACAGATGCAGCCAATCGAGGACCACAGTGGTCATGTGCATGTGATGTTGTGACCTGTGATTGGCTGGACATGTCATGTAAATGCTGAACTATCAGGGCGGGATAACAGATAGGGAAAGGTATACGATCGCCTAGGGTGCCACTTTATCCCAGACAGGAAGGGGGCACAAGGAGTTAAGGAGTGGGTTGAATTTTCCACTGGGGGCGCTATATGCCTTTTCATTCTAAGGCCCCAGAATAACTTTTCCCAGTCCTGTGAACAATCACATCTACAGCTGAGATCACTGGGACGGCCTCCACAACAAAACGGGAGCGTCCAGGAGGTAAATATAATTCTTCTCTTCTATTTTGAATCATGCCCCGACAGACGTCTGAGACTTTGAGCTCTTGGAAAACTCCTTTAACTTCCAGTAATGTTTTCTAAGCACCTTGGTGCTTTTCCTTTACTGTATATAGCCGCCCTTCTCTGCAGCCAAGAAAACCAGTCCTGCTTAAAACTTTTTCCCCTTTTGCCCTTAAACTCAAGCCCCAGAATTCCTTCTTCTACTTTGTATGTCTCTTGTTTCCTACCTTGTTTCCTTTTAGCAAGAGCTAAAAGCCTGGGAAGGTAGAGCAAAAAGGCCCCTAAAGAAGCTAAACCCCTTTGGGCACCTGACCTCTTGGGCTCCACACAGAGCTGTTTTGTCTGTGTGGAAACATACAGAACTACAAAACTTCCAATCATCAAACAACTGATCCAGAACGCGGGGAAAAAAACACAGACAATTCAATAAAAGTATATTACAAAAGTGTAAATCGAAGTAATCCGGTTTATTCTTTGTATAAAAAAACCCTTGTTAGAACCAAAATAAAAAATAAATTGTGGTATGCATAGAGACAACAGGTCACTGAATCCGAAAGGACTCTATGCAGATCATAATGTACTCGTTTTACTGAGTTCTAACAAAGGATTGTTTTATACAAAGAAGAAACTGGGTAAATTTAAAATTTTATTAATGGGATTACGGGAATTGGTGCCGCAAAAATTTTCTGGGACCAAAATTACGGAGATTGGAACTGTGATATATGGGGTGAGCGTTTTTTCTTTTTCTAAATTACATAAGAGCTTAACTTTGGGAGAGGTATGAAGAAAATATGTTTTTCCACTAGAAAATCCTTTTAAAGGGAATGTGTCATCAAAAAATGACTTATTGTTTAACAAATATTTTTGTGTTTTAAGAATTTTTGGTTGTTTTGTCACTTTTTTAAACTCTCAAGTCCTGCAGTTTTCACTTTGGTCACTAGGCCTAATAATAGTCTGACACTGCCTTTTCCGTAGAGAAGATTTTCAGTAGTCTGCTTATGATCAGTTCAGGCAGGGTTACACTGAAAGGAGACACCAATGTGTATAGATAACACAGGATCCACCAGTCACAATAGGAGATGTCACAGCTCTCTCTCTCCTAATCTCTGCACAATGTCTTCTTCCCAGGTCACAGAGCATGCCTAGAAAACTCTAATATAAAAGTCAATAGGTCTGCTCCTGTTCACAGGCTCCTATGTCCATGAAGCTGCTGTAAAGAATCTATCTAAATGCTGTTAAAAGCAGTGCAAGCAAACTAAATGAGAAATCTAGAATCAGAAAATAAAAACAGCTAAGAATATGGATCAGGGTCTTGCTTTAATAAGTAAACAAAAAATGGCGACAGATTCCCTTTAAAGAACTTACCTGCCCAAAATTGGATTGCAAGGTTTCCGATTATACCGGAGTCTCATTTACCATAGAATTTGTTCAGCATCTAAGTTACATCAATAAAGTTAAGTAAAGGGTGAGTTCCCTGCAGAGTCACCTTATTGTACAAAGAAAATGGTCCTGCTGCAACAAGGAAACCATCAGAAAGCTGCCATTGATATGTTTGTGGACTTTATTATGAGCCTGTATTTGCCTTTGAGAGTGTACAGTATATCAGGCCTACTGTGAATGAGCAGTGGGATCAGTTGAGTTTGAACACCATTAACACACTCATTAGTTCATTTTATGTTAATCAGGCTAACTGCTATGAATGAATAATTATCAGGTATTTAATGCAAATGAGCAGAGCTGTTCTGAGTATTTTCAGAAACCATAATTTATTCAGCATTTGCCACGGAGATATTAAAAATTATTATTTTTGAATTATTTTAGGTCCTGGAGAATACTTGTGGACGGGGTCAAATCCAAGGCTATAGCGGCCCCCTTTTTGGGCAAAACATGAGGAACTTACCTACATCACCCTTTCAAAGCGGGAAAAGTGTGAGGGACCCCTGCACTTCCTCCACCGATGGACTGGGCAAAGACCTTTCCCAATCTGGTAAACAAAATCTGGTCAGCAGCTCTTGGCCCTGGAGATAAGGAAAAAACAGTCAGTAGAAGAAATTCACATCACTAGACTTCAGCCGCTGAGCTGTCTAGACTAATCTTACTTACGAAAAGCTCCATTTAGAGCTGAAACGTTGCTATTTGGGTGAATAAATGACTTTTTTTTGGCTGTGCTGTCAATTCCTATTTTTAGACTAATCTTACGACTACTACCTAAATAAGACAATTTGCTTCACAGCTTTGTCCAGAGCCCCATCCCGAGCTGAATGCCTAATGGACAACTGATAGAGGATCTGTCGCCTCTCTTATGTCTGTTGTAGTATATGCTTGTATTCCTCATAAAATAACAATTCAGAGGCATCTTTTCTTAGAATTGTAATTTGTGTGGCGCCCCTCCATGTTTCCTCCTGGAAATCTATGAATAAATTGGCAACTGGGTGTTACCATTTGCTTTGTCATATAGTGGCAGGTCCTTCTCAGACTCTTTTTAAAAAAACTCTAGAATAAAAAAAAGGATAATCGCTATAAGTAGTCCACAAAAAAGAAAAAATCAGGTTCAGATCTCCAAAAAAGGGGCTTCTTTAAAATTTTAATCCCCTCAGAGGTATAAAATAAGGTGCAAGGTTTCGTTTTAGATAAACACATTTCAAGCATCGCATAAGTAGTGTCTCTCTAAACGGTTTCTGCTCAGTTCAGCACAAGTTTGACTGAACCCGAAACCCAAATTTTTTCACTCTGAACCTAATCCTAGTAGGGTACAGGTGAGGCAGCACTTGTCTTGTTGAACAGAATCAGTGTTGGACTTGGGTTTTTTCTGGGGCCCCCAAAAGAAAATTGAAATTTTTGGCCCCTATTTGGGGTTGTTCTAGAGTTTAACCTGGGTTAATTTTTTATATCAACAAGTGAAGTTGATTCTTGGGATTAACTACTGAAGTTGAAATTTAGGGCCCACCATTGAGTTTGAATTTTAAGATCTACCCGGAAGGGAAAATTTTGGGGCCACATGGATTGAAATTAAAAAAACCATGGGGGATTTTGGGGTTCCCATTTGAGTTGATTCTGAGAGCCCTTTTCACATCTACTGTACAAGACGGCACATGCCTCTTTTTCTCTGCCTTTCTCCCTGAAGAGAGCCCCCGGGGCTGCATTCCAAAGGGGTCTTTCCCCAACATCATGCCATGGCCCAAAAGGGGGGTTTATCCTGTAGGCCAGTTCAAGCCAGAATAGAATTCAAGAGTGCCTGACTATGATGGCTAACTACCCAACAACCCAAAACAAAGGGATTCGGAAAAAGTCTGTACTTTTTTTTAGTAAAAAAAAAAATTGAAATTCAACTTTATTATTTCCGTCTACAAGCACCATCAAAAATAGGGGGTAGCAAAATAGAACGCGCAGGCCATTAAGCTCTTCTCAGACATGATGAAATACAAAAAATGTAAAGCTGGTTCCCCGAAGGTTAGCAAAAAGGACCTGAGATATCTGGGGGCCTTTTGTTTGCAGCGCGCCAGTCTTATCACGTCCCAGGGCAAAAATCACTTCAGGTTTTCTAGGTTCAGTTTGGTTTTTTTAATTATTGTAAGGGGTTTGTTACACCCGGCCCCAACATCACTTCTGGTCTGATGCCATATTACAGAAACCTTATGTGATGAGAAGTGATTTCAAACCAAGAGGGCTGCCAGACCAGAAGGCCCTAGGGTAAGTGCCCCTTTTGTTTTATTTGGGGGTGATTTTGCCAAAAATCAGCTTGGGCAGAAATTTGACTCTGACACAAATTTAAAGAGTAAAACTACCTATAAGTTACTATATGTGATATTCTGTTAAATGGATAATGACACTGAAAACAATTTCCTATGTACTATACATGTTTATTATTGGCTTCTGCAGGCTGTTGACACAGACTGTCTTGTAAAAATCTTGCTGGGGACAGGACTATGGATATATAGAGAAATTACAGGACCACATAGAATTAGCGCCATCCCCAAAAATAATGATTGTAACTGCCAGCCACACCACCCTACTATTGCCATTAAAATGACCCCATTAGTGTCAGCTACAATAAACCACCTTTATTGCATAATTTGAACTTGACAGTGTCAGCCCTACTTGTCCCTTAATACCAGATAGTGTTCCCAGTGCCCCAGTAGTACCAACCACAGTCTTTCCTTCTTAGTTATAAATTTTAGCATCTTATTCCCACCCATGCCACCCCATTGGTTACTGGGTTTTTATGCCCTATTTGGCCACCCATAATTAGCACCACCATTCTTAATTGCATGACTGGGGCCCATAGTCCACCAAATTTTTTCTCTAAATCTCCCGCAGTTTTGTCAGTACGTCCTGGCTGGAACAGAAAGGAGTTGGTCCTGTAGCATGTTTGGGCAGCAGTGACAAAAGGGTGGGCCTTAAATGTCAGAAGAAATGGCAGACCATCTCTAGACAAGATTCAGATAATTACTGCTGGACCATGAATGCAATTGGTGTTATGGTCAGCAGATCAGCAAGGATTTTCTATTTTAAATCTTCTTCTTTATGTGTTTGTTTAGAGTGGTAACAAAGCAGCTACTCATGCTCTTTGCATATTAGCTAGCCATACTGCACATCCTTGGCTCATTGAGTGAATCAACTAATTGTTTATCTCTCTATAAAAGTTTCTGGTCTTACAGCATGCAGGATTGCTGATAATCAAGCTATGTTCTTTGTGTCTTAGTTTTGTCTTATGTCCATTTTCAACATCTTTAATGTGTCCTGTCTAGTCCTTTTATGTCAAGTTCTAGAATAGTGCTTGTTCTGAGAAGTTGTTCTGTCTTGGGAGTTTGCATTGTTATCTTCTGAGTGTTTGCATTCTTAATATCTCGTTTGCTTCTTGTCCAGTCTTGACTTGCTTTATGAGAATTTGTTGTAGTCCTTCAAAATCTCAGTTTTTGTGTTTGTATTGGTTTCTGTTGTGTCCTGCCTAAAATGTCCCTGTGTCAGGGTAATTTGTAACTTAGG
Organism: Phyllomedusa bahiana; assembly: GCA_025379985.1. Taxonomy (NCBI): domain Eukaryota; kingdom Metazoa; phylum Chordata; class Amphibia; order Anura; family Hylidae; genus Phyllomedusa; species Phyllomedusa bahiana. Next base: position 56,185 of record JAODAL010019894.1, on the reverse strand, counting down.
GATATCTTTTGGGTTAGTTTCAAGGTTACAATAGGGTCAGAAGTGTCTTGGTGTCAAGTTCAGATGTCAGAGGCAGGTTTAGAGGAAGATTCAGGAAAAGTTATCTATTATAGTCCTACTTTCAGATTCAACTCACTCATGGTGTCGCCATTAACCTTGTTCCTGCCATCATCCACCTTGCTGTCCATACACTTATTCATCTAATGGTCCATCTAGTATTTTAGTTGATAAATGCTTTGTATAAATATTGTGTGCTGGTTGGCTGCCCTATTTAGTTCTTCTTGTACTCTTGAGTCCACCAGCATTTGTAGGGTGAGACAGGGAGTGGGTTTACATCCTCTCTCCCCGAAGCCTTATTGGCTCATAGGCCTATAGCAGCTGCATGCAACAGATGAAGTAGTCTAAAGGCAGGGAAAATAAATAAATACAATGGGGAATTTCAGGAGCTTATGTAGTAGATTTAAAATTTTATAATTTTTATTATTATTCTATTTTATTTCATGATTGTATCCTGAAGGAGCACCAGGGTTAAAAAAAAAACATGCTTGTCAAAGGAGTCCATGGTAAGAGTCACTAGTAAATGTTGTAAATTTCAACATTTTTATTTGAGTTTTCCTCTGTAAATTTGAGATAAATCTTTCATACCTATGTGTTTTTCTTAGAACTTTAATTTCTTCTTATCATTCTGTGTTTTTGGCTTCAAAATACCGGCAGATTTCTCCAATGCCAAATTAGTAATCTACAAAAAAAGTTGCTTATGTTGAAATCTAAGGCTATAGCGCTAAAAACAGATTCAGTGATGGCAAAAAAGCCTGATCCGCAGCTTAAGCCTCTGGTGCCACAACATTTTCAGTAATCCAAAATCGCTCATTATTGTGCATGCCGTAAATTATCAGTATATCTATTTCTATGTATATATAAGACATTGCTTGCATTTAGCTTTTGCATAAGGAAAAGTGCTACAGTTGTGCATTCTGATCATCCGCACATGTCACAACACTTCTGCAGGAGATAAATAAAATAAGGATATATTTTTCGGGAGGCCTTCAGTGGTAGCTCATTTTAGCTAATGGACAGATTTGTTTTACTTGTTATTTGGCAGACGCACTTGGCAGTACAATATGATACAGCTTAATATAGAGGTTGATTCAGCTTCATTTTTCATATCACCATGTGGCAAAGAAAGCTCACATTTTCTAAATGTAAAATATAGATTAAAAAATGTTATTAAGCAAATTAAAGATGTTCTCTACTTTAGACAATCACTTTTTTTTATCAGGTTTTTTTATCAGGTTTCTTGTGATCAGCCAAGTAGTGGAGAAATCTGGTAGCAAGTATTCAGTAATCCTGCAGTGCCCCCACAGGAGAAATAAGGCATTACATTACAGCAATAAACAACTGTATTTAATAATTAAAACAATGGTTAGATAAGCTGTTTTTCTCATCTTAGTTAAATACTTTAATAATGACTGTCTGATTTACCAGTTGATATGCTGCAAATTAATTTCAGACAAATAAGATAATTAAAGGTCATGCTTATTATTTTAAAATTTTTTATTAGAAGTAACAAATTGTATTGTATAATGATTAAACTAACAAATTGTATTGCAAATTGTAATCAAAATGTAAAGTAATGATGATGGTGTTAATGTTACCACACCTCTTAACCAACCTGTATAAAAACTTGCATTAACCAAAATAATGGACTTTGCTTCTGAAATCAACCTGTCAGCTGCCAATCTTCCATGACATATGCGCATATGTCCATTCTTCTAATAATTTGTAAACCTCACAACGTGGATTAAGTCGCGGGTTTATAGCAGCAACATTTACGTACCTGTATATTATTGGAGGAATTAAGAATCGGATGGCGTGAGTATACTAATTAGGCAAGGTTATGTGGCACATGGGCTCCAAGTTGTCATTTCCTAATCTACTAACAATTAAAGGGGTTGTCTCACTACAGCGATTCATCTTACTTCAGTCCTGTTTTCTCAGTTGCATATCTGAATTCAGTGTTTACTGACTACTACTGGTCTGCAGTGAGAAACTGCTGAGGACACCAGGTCCGTAGCTATAGCGACCAGCACTGCCAGCCTATCAGGAGAGATCGAACAGGTCTGTAGCTATAGCGACCTGAGGAGCCGATGCAGCCCATACAAGAGGGGATATCTCAGAATAGGTAGGACACTGTTAATGGACACACATTGCAAAGTGACTTGTTTTTTCAAGATCTTCAACATAAAAAGCAATCCTTGCAGTGAGACAACCCCTTTAAGTGATGCCTGCAATATGAAAATACGCAACTGCCCATTGGGTAATTATTAGGTAACTACATGTACATGGGTTTTTCACACAAGTCATTATAGTGTATAATCCAATCTTTCAGTCTGCTTATAAGAACACTAGCACTTGCGTATGAACACTTAATTTTGACAATTTAAATGGCAATGCCCAAATGGTCAATTTATTTATACATTTCTAGGAAGAACAACAGAGGAATACCAGAATGCACAATTCTTAGAAAAGGTTCTACAGTTTTTCTGTATATATTCATTAAAATAGAGATGTCGGGAGAGTTGCCGGTTACCATTAACCATCACATTTCTGTGATGCCTAGTGATACAAAAGATCTGTTTTTCAGATATAAGGAGGTGAGAAGAACATAGCCCCTGGCATTTTCCGTTTTCAGAAATGTTTTTTTTCCCATATGTATTAAAAATAACAATTTTGGTCAATGTTCTTGAAGGCAGATACAGAGTGAAAATATAGAGCACTTTAATTACTATGTGCAGCATCTGGAGCTGATCTATGCCACCAGCACATCGAGCGCTGCTCCTGTTATGGGGAATTTATACTATTTTCCGTACACTCAAAAAAAAAAAAAACAATTGGTATTAGTCGTCTGTCATGTTTAGGAATATAGAATAGAAAATAGATAGAAAAAAATAAGCTTTTTAATAAGGGTATGTTCACTCGGGGCACATTTTACGTTGTATTTGCGCTCTAATACGAGCGAGTTGTGCGCCGAAATTACAGTAATCCATAGTTCTCATAGAGGATATGTGTGACGAAAACAGCCAACCCCGCCGGCCCACTGGAGGGACGACGGCCTGACTTGGGGTGTATCTCGACGTTGCACGGCCCCCCTAGGGGTGCACAAGGTCAGCCAATACTGTTCCACTGTTAACCCTTTCCACACAGGCACAGGGAACAAACAATGCTCCACCAGTTTTTCTCGTTTAGTTTTTAAGACCGTCCGTTACCGACTTATAACAGGTCAGGAACCAACCCTGGGGTAGCTATATACTATAGACCGAGTAAATAGGCGTTTTGAGGCCGATGATCAAGACAGACTAACTCAGATTAAAAATTTATAGATTTAATAAGCCTTGGAGGGGACACAGACAAATAATACAAAAGGATAATAATATACAGGTAAGTCAGAGGTGCACATACAAGCAGGGTTACAGAAAAAGGCATTTAAAATGGGTCAATTTACCTTCGGGCCCTACCAGGGGCGTAGGGGGGGCTGCTGCTGTGGATTTCTGGAACTGTTTTTTTGGTGCCCCCCCTGGATAAACGTAAAACCCAAACCCGGCTCCTGCTTATTCTGGGGGGGAAACAGCCCAGGGGCACCCCCCTACACCCCCCTGGAGGGTCTATAAACTCTCCCCCCAGGTCCATGCATTTTTCTGATAAAACACAAAAATGGACTAAAAAACGGCAGGGCATTGGCACAAACCAGCCGGTAGCCCCATCAAACCGCTGGACCTACCCGACCCCGGGGGTACTAGACATCCCTATCTAGGGACTCCCGGGGTCCGTTCTGGTTTCCAGCCCCAGGCCCCCCAAAACCCGGGGAAGGGGGGGCTTGTGTGGGGGGGGGTTCCAAATTTTTTGAGATATAAAACTCGCCATGCACCATTATGAACTGGTCGCCTATAAATCGATAAAAATCGGGGGAGACCCGACGGGTTGGATAATTTAATCTTTGAAGCTTGGGAGTTTAGTAATTAGAAGAAAAAGTAGAATGTCCAGCTCTTCAAATCAATTCTTTTTTAAAAGTCCAAACACAACACAACTAGACACACAAAAAAAAGCCAACGCGTTTCAGGGCCTTACGGGCCCTTCCTCATGGCTGGCTACAAATTTGTTCACCCCATTTTTATAAAATATACCACCAATCATAGGGCTAAACAAGACATGTGATCCCAAAATGGGGAAAAAAAATAAGCAAGTTTTTTATGTTAATATGTACATTTATTAATTGTATTTAATAATATAACCAGATCCCTTTTCTTATTCAAACCCTATTTTGGGGTATGATCTTAACAAGAAAATCCCTACGCCTCGCGTGACAACCCTTAAAAAATCCAATCCCCCCCTCTTTTAGGAGGGGTAACCCCTTTTTTTAAAAAACCCATTACTGATAAGTATTGTTTTTTGATCATAAAAAAAAATTTTCCTCCCAATTTAAAAACCTATTGTTTTGGCATTTCATCCAAAAAAGAACATCTAGGGGAGTGGGTTTTTCAGCCCCTACAACCCTTAAATTAACAAAGGGTTATAAAAGACTCTAAAAAAATGTTTTTTTTTCCCTTCAAATTTTTTATGGGGAAACCGACCAGTTTGGATTTCTGCAGACGTCGCATCTTTTAAAAAACCCCGTACCCCCATAACAGGGTTTAATTGATGCTAGGTTTCTTTATCCTATAGTAACATTCAGAAAAATTTTAAACACTTTTTATGGAAGGATATATTTTCTTTGAATCACAATTTTTTAGTTTTTATTAAAAAAAATTTTACAGAAAAGGGCAGCAATGGGAGCCAAAAATTTTTCCTTTATGCAAAAATTTTTTTTGGCATGGGGAAAAACTTTTATTTTTTAAACATGAAAACCTTTTTTTGAACATCTAAAATGGTTTGGTTTTTCTAGACGACTTTGGTGATTATTTGGAAAGGTGATACAGCTATTATACCATCTTTTATAGCGTATCTAAACTCAAATTTTGTAGAATTAAATTTTACGTATATATATATATATATATATATAATTCTAATAAAATTACCTTTTTGGATCTGGTTTTGATTGGAGATGAGACGTCTGCAACCATATATAGTGAATCCTATAGAAAAGACACAGCAGGAAACTCAATACTCCATGCATGCTCTAATCATCCGCTTCACACTATAAAATCAGTCCCAATAGGTGAACACATCAGAGTAAAACGGAACAATTCAAATGACAACACATATGAAACAAATATGAAAGCCTTACAATGCAGACTAACTGAACGACAATACCCACAATGGATGATCAGGGCAGCAGAAAACAAAGTCGCAAAAATACCTAGAGAAACCTTATTAAAATATAAAAATAAAAAAGACACTAAGGAATATAAACAACAAGAAACAAAAATGGTATTTTCTACTGTATATTCCCAAGAGTACAAGCAAATATCGCAAATCATGTGGAAACATCTACCAATCTTATACAATGATCAAGGATATTATCAGATACTTAAGAATGGTATAAGATGTGTTTCTAAAAAAAGTTTAACTCTTGGTAATATACTATCGCCAACCCTTCTCCCGATAAGAACCCCAAAACCTACGTGGTTGAAATTCAAGGATGTTTCAAATGTTCACATGAAAAATGTATATGTTGTTCATTTTTGCAGATTACATCAGGATTTTCATCATATGTAACGAAAGAAAAATACAATATACAGACCTATGTAAACTGTAATACAACTCACATAGTATATTTAATATCATGTGAAGAATGTCATAAACAATATATAGGTTCCACTTCATGTCAACTAAAAGTCAGAATCCGGAGACATCTCTCCGATACAAAATCAAATGAACTTAATAGAATTTCAGCAGTTTCTGCACACTGTATCAAATTTCATGATCGAAAAACAGATACATTATCAGTAATCGGTTTAGAAAGGGTTACACCTCCTAAAAGAGGAGGGGATTGGATTCGTAAGCTTCGTACACGCGAGGCGTACTGGATATTCTTGTTAAGATCAAACCAACCAGACGGTTTGAATAAGAGAAACGATCTAGTGTTTATATTATTAAATACAATATATATGCATGTATCATATTAACATAGAAGATCTTGTCTGTATGTTTTTCTCCATTTTGGATGATCACATGTCTTGTATTAGACCTATGATTGGTCGGTATATTTTTATAAAATGGTGGCTGAACAAACTTGTAGCCATGCCATGAGGAAGGGCCCGTAATGGCCTGAAACACGTTGGCGTGTTTTTTAGTGTGTCTCATCGTTGTGTTGCATGTTGTGGACTATTAATAAAAGAATATGGCATTTGAAGACGCTGGACATTCTACTATTTCTTTCTTCATATGAATTTTTGCGGTCCTGCAAGTCCGTGTGTCTAGGATTAAGCGAGCCGGTAAAACTTTTGTTTTGAATTTACTTTTTTGAGTTAATTAGGTTACATGAGGATCCTTTCATGGGTTGACCCCATGCTGTGGCGACTTCCTACAGAGGCATTTACAATGGGCTTGATTACTGTGTAAATTGATCTTGTCCTGTGCTGGTGCCATCGTGTTCTGACTAGATACGGGATTGGGGGTGAAGTAAAGTGATTCTTCCTCACACCTCCCCCCTTTTGAGGGCGCAAGGGGGCAGCCACCACCCTCTGCTCCCCAATGCGCCAGGGCGAACCTCTCCCCCTGTCGGGACAACCCATCGGCTTTGCCGTTGTCTGGGCCCTCCGGGTGGCGAATGACGAAGTGTACTTTTGGAATGCCAGGCTCCAGCTAGCAAACCTCCCATTGGTTCGGAGACCGTGTGTAACCAACTCAGGGGGTTTTGTGGTCTGTCTCCACAATGAAATGTCGCCCGTATAGATAGGTGCACCCCGCTGCAGGGCCCAAACTATCGCCAGGCATTCCTTTTCCATGGTGGAATAGGCCACTTCCCTGGGCAGAAGCTTCCGGCCAGGTACATAAGGGGATGTTCCTGTCCCGTTGTGTCCACCTGGTTTTAGCACTGCACCGGGGCCAAAGTCACTGGTGTCGGTTTGTACTATAAACTGCCGGGTGAATTTCGGCGGCTTGTAGTACTGGGGAGCTGGACAAGGCGGCCTTGAGGGCTTGGAAGGCCGTCCGCAGTCGTTTGTCCAATTGACTGCGGAGGGCAACCACTTCTGGGTGAGTCGGTTCAGGGCTTTGCCAGGCTACTATAGTGTGGAAAAAAACCCCTCCTATAGTACCCTGCGTTAACCAAGAAGGACATCACCTGCTTTTTGGTCCTGGGGTGGGCCAGGATGCGATGGCATCCACTTTTCCGGGCTCTGGCTTCAAGGCCCCCTTACCTACCCGGTGCCCCAGGTAGTGGACCTCACTCATGCCCAGCTGGCACTTTTCCGGTTTTGATGGTCAAGCCTGCCTGGCAGATACGTCCAAGAAACCTCGTCAGGTGCTGGAGGGGGATCCTCCCAGGTGGGACTGAAAATGGCTATGTCATCCAGGTACGCACCCCGCGAACCCTTTAAGTCCCTTAAACAGCGTGTTGACCTTTCCGCTTGAAAGTGGCGGGGCATTCTTCATGCCGAACGGCATGAACGGGACTCGTACAGTCCGAATGGGGTTTAAAGGCAGAGCGTTCCCCTTTGCCTCACGGGTCAGGGGATCTGCCAATATCCCCGGCTCAGATCCAATGATGTAGGTACTTGGCCCCGGCCAACTAAACGAGCAGTCATATGCGGGGCTTTTGGGTGACCGGACAGAGTTGAGCCCCCTTTAAGTCCACTCAAAAACCCGGGTGGTCCGATCCTTCCTTGGGGACGAGGACTACAGGCGAGGCCCAGGCACTGTTGGACACCTGGATGACCCCCCAGCTTCCCAGCATCTCGTCAATCTCCTCACGCATTGTGCTGCTGCACTTCGGGGGAATCCAAAAATGCTAAACCCCGGGATTGGGGGGTAAACCCCGGTGTCCACGGATGGACGGCTGACTCCGTCCTTCCAGGAAACGTTAGTGAACAATGCCCGGAAGGGTGGAGAGTTGCCAAAAAAGCGGGGGACCGTTGGTCCTCCAGGAGCTGTCCACAAATCTCCACATCTGCAAGGATCCACCTCTCCGACCGGGGGCCAGCATATCCAAGAGGTTCTCCGTCTCACCTATCTGGGGCAGGTGCACACGGGAAGGGCACATGCCTCCCGCTCATGATGCCCTTCAATCATGTTCACGTGGAAGGCCTTCCGCCTTCCCCGGTTCGTGGTCCAGGTTACCAGGTACGTGACTGCGTTGAGTTCCCTGGTGCACGCCAATGGCCCTTTCCCAGGCTGCCTGAAGCTTGTCCTGTGGACGGGGACCAAGACCCACACTTTTTTACCCACCTGGTAGGTCCTCTCACAACTTTTCCCTGGTCGTCCCAAACTGCTTCTGGCGGCCTGGGCCCGTTGCATATTCCCCGTGCACTAGCTGTGTCCAGGCCTGCTTTTTTGTCACGGAAGCGCACGACATACTCCAATGACCGACATCTCCGGGTTGCTAAGTCTCCTTCCCAGGCCTCCTTCACCAGAGCCAGGGCCCCCGTACACGTCGCCCAACAGGAGCTCGAAGGGAGCGAAACCCGTTAGGCCTGTGGGACTTCCGGTATGCGAATAGTAAGGTGTGGGAGGGTACCGCTCCCAGTCACGCCCGTGGGTTTTCGACCAACACTTTAAGCATCTGCTTAAGGGTGCCATTGAACCTTTTCACACAAGGCCATTAGTCCTGTGGGTGGTACGGGCTGGCCACCAATGTTTCACCTGTATCACTTACACAAGGACTCCATTAACTGCGACATGAACTGGGTCCCCCGGTCAGTGAGCATTCCTGGGAAAGCCCACTCGAGAGAAAATCTCCAGTAAGGCGGTGGCCACCTTATCGGCCCCAAAATGGACGACAAGGCTACCGCTCCCGGGTACCGAGGGGCATAGTCTACTACCGTAAGTACGACGCGTTCCCCGGAGTTGCTGGAATGGACAGCGGTCCAATGAAATCCACAGCCACCCTGCGAAAGGCTCGTCTATAAATAGGCAAGGTACCAGTGGGGCTATTGGGCCTCGGCCCCGCCTTCCCCCCACCCCCTGACAGGTGTGCACGACTGGCAGTAGGCAGCCACATCATCCCCACCCTTTGGCCAGTAGAAATGCTGAGCCAGCCTTTCCTTGGTCTTGGTGATCCCTAGGTGTCCAGCCATCGGAATCTCATGCGCAAACCCCCAACAACTCCGCCCTAAACGGATAGTGTACCACCAACCGTCGGTCACTGGGCCCCCGCCTCCGGTGAATCCGGTCGGAACCATCACGTGTACAAGCCCCCTTTGGTCCCAGACCACCCGCGGGGTGTCTGAGTCCAAGGGGGGCTGTGCCGCCGCTCCTTTTAGAGCTTTCAGGCTGTCGTCAGCCGCTAACGCTGCTGAAACTCTCGACTAAGACGTGGCCAGAATGGATGAGACTGCCACGTCATCTGTCGGTTCCCTGGGACCTATCTCCTGGCCCTCACCTACACCGGGCACTTACCTGGTCCGATGGGAGGATACCGTCAGGCCCCTGAGGGGCCTCCTGGCTCCTGGCCCTCCCACCTGCGCGTGACAGCGGCCACGACCGCTGCAACCGCTGTGGGGCTCCCTCCCCCTCGGCGTCTATGTAAGTCACCAGTCTGCTTGGCCTAACCTGGCCCTCTGACATCCTGTTTGTGGGGAGACCCTGCTCTGTGGCCTTTCCTGGGAGCCCTGCCTCACCTGCATGCTCCCCCACCACAGCTGTCTGCCCCCTGTTTGTCCCCTCTGATGCCACACCAGAGGACAACAAATCCCAGCAGGCTTGCTGGACACATCCTGCTGCCTATTGCAACCCGCTGACCTTATCTCCTCTGCACAGGAGGAGGGGGACACACCAGGTCACCCACCCCCATACTCTCCTCAGTATGCATGTTCACAACATTGTCCACAATATTAACATGGTTGGATAACACATCACATTTAGGGGGAGCAGACCTTGGGGCTTCAGGGGCCTCAAATCGGGCTACCAGCCGCCCCAAGTCTGTCCCTAACAAAATACTAGCTGAAATGTTCGGCGATACCCCAACCTCCCACATTCCCTGCCCGGCACAACAGTCCAAATACACCCTGACAACTGGCAGCACCGGCACAACGCCTCCACTTCCGGAGACAGCGCAGGTCTTTCCGGGTATCATGTCCTTTGGGGACACCAGCTCAGGCCGCACCACAGTCATCTCTGCGCCGGTGTCCAAGAGTCCCATGGCAACAGACCGGCCTACGGTGACTGGCTGGTAGTTATCAAGGGGCCTTCCCCCACCCCCACCCACGCACAAAACATTGGGGGGGCCTTGGAAAAGGGGACTGGGTCGGGCCCTTCTGGCCTGGGGACATGCGGCCTTGAAATGTCCTGGCTGTTTACAAAGGTGACAGAGTCGGGGTTCCCCCACAGACGTGGAAGCATGAGCTGGGGGCCCCCTGGACTTAGGAGAAAGGACAACTGGCCCTGCAGGCATCTTACCCCCTCTCCAGCTGGGGTGCTTCCTGGCCTCCGGTGCTCGATTGTTGGCATATTCATCTGCAGGTTTGCTGTGCGGTGGCCCCCACAGGTTTCCGGTCACCCAAGATGCTGCTGGAGGCCTCTGGGCAGTATCCACAAAAACTGCTCCGTGGCGATGAGCTCCTTCAGCTGCTGGACGGTGGTGATCTTTAGCCTCGAGGTCCACTGGTCGACTGCTCTCTGGAGGGTCCGCATGTGGTCGGCCCAGCTGTCTGTAGGACCCCGCTGCAAATTCCGGAGCTTCTTCCTGTACATCTCAGGAGTGAGATTGTACTGCTGGATCAGTGCCTGCTTGATTCCCTCGTTAGGGCAGGTTGGACTCGCTGGGCAGGTCCCCGAAGATCTCCAGAGCTTTACCTCTGAGACATGGAGTCAGAAACCGGACCCACTGGTCCTTAGGCACATGATGCTGGCAGCAAATCTTTTCAAATGCCAGCAGGAAGGTGTCCAGGTCTCCACCTTTATCCAGCATGGGAAAGTCCTCCGCCCTCAACTTTGGGACCTGGGTCTCAGGAGGCTCTTGACTGGAAGGGTCGGACTTGGTTTTTTCCAGCTGTAGCACCCGTAATTGGTGGTCACGGTCCCGCTGACGTCCCTCGGCCCGCTCCCGACATTCGGCAGCGCCCGCTCTAGCCGCTCGTGACGTTCTGCAGCTGCCGCCTCTAGCCCTCTGACGTTCCGCAGCTTCCGCCTCTATCCGCTCGCCCACGTTCTGCAGCTGTAGGAGAGCCTTGTAGGTGTCGAGGTCTCCAGCCTCAAGCTTAGCCAGGCAGCTTGCAGGAGAAAGCCGAAGGTGAGCTGCCCACTGTGCCCCTGACCACCTGCACGGCTCCTTGAGGAGCCCGAGCTGGACTCCTCCTCGGCCTCATAGTCCATAGCCTGGTCTGGGCCGAGCTCCTCCTGGCTCACTTCAATGACTGTTTCCTCTGGGCCTACAGCTTTGCCCTTGCTACGACCAGCCATCCTTGCAACCCTGGTCACTTGACACAAAAACTGCAACCTGAATGCACCCAAAACCTTGTATTTGCACTCTGACTGGTCTAGTGCGAGTTACTCTTAAAGACCCCAGCAGCAAAACCCACTGCTGGTAGTCCTTAGTGTCTGTGAGTACGGGACACGCACTCACACACACTATTGTCTTGATCCCACCGCTCTGCCACCAATATGTGTGACGAAAACAGCCAACCCCGCTGGCCCACTGGAGGGACGACGGCCTGGCTTGGGGTGTATCTCGACATTGCACGGCCCCCCTAGGAGTGCACAAGGTCAGCCAGATACTGTTCCACTGTTAACCCCTGTTTCCCCACAGGCACAGGGAGGCAAACAATGCTGCCACCATTTCTCTCGTTTAGTTATAAGACCGGGCCGTTACCGACTTATAACAGGGTCAGGAACCAACCCTGGGTAGCTATAAAACATAGACCGATACTAGCGTGTGAGGCCGATGAACAAGACAGACAACTCAGATTAAAGTTTAAAAGATTTAATTAGCCTTTGGGGGGCACACAGACAAATATATACAAAAGGATAATAATATACAGGTAAGTCAGAGGTGCACATACAAGCATGGGTTACAGACAAAAGGGGAGTTAAAAAAGGGTCAAGTTACCTTCCCGGCCTACACAGGGGGGGTATGTGGCCGGGCTGCTGCGTGTGGATGTTCCAGGAATGCTCTTAGGTGCCCCCCTCCCTGGATCAACGGTAGAAGCCAACCCTGGCTCCTGCTTTTTATCTGTGAGGGACAGGGGCCCCCGTGGCAGCCCCCTACATATCCCTGGGATGGTCTATGAACTTCCACCTAGGTCATGCAGTTTCAGATACAAACACAAAAATGGACTATAACTCGGCAGGGCATTGGCACAGAACCGAGCTCGTAGCACCATCAGAACCGGCTGGACCTACCCGCGCACGGGTACTAGACATCCCTAACTTAAAGGATCCCGGGGTCCGGTTCTGGATTTTCTCAGTCCCCAGGCACCCCAGAAACCGGAGAGTGGGGGCTTGGTGTGCGGGGGAGTTCCATATTTTGAGATATGAAACCGCCATGCACCAGTTATGAACTTTTCGCCAAAAAATCGATATGAAATATCAAGACGACCCGACTGGGTTGGATTAATTGAAGTCTTTGAAGCTTGGGAGTTTGAGCTAAAGTTTACATGAGGATCCTCATGGGTTGACCCCATGCTGTGGCGGCTTCCTACAGAGACATTTACAATGGGCTTGATTACTGTGTAAATTGAGCTTGTCCTGGGCTGGAGCCATCTGTGTTCTGACTAGATACGGGATTGGGGGTGAAGTAAAGTGAATTCTTCCTCACAATATGTATATAGAAAATTTTTTGTCAGCTCACCTCCTCTCCCCGCTTGTACAATACGATCATATTGTACGCGCGGGAAGGTAAGTGACATGTCAAATACTCGCGGCCAATACGCGCCGCGAGTAATGCATGCCAATGGGGCCGGCGCGTGCCCCCCCTCCGTGCCGCGACTGTAGCCTAAGATTGAATTCACATGGCATATAGCAGCACGTAATTGTGTACGTTGCTACACGCCTGCTGTTGAAAGTACGCGCTGGCCAGCATGTAGTTTCAACATCGCTACACCCAGGCCTCCTATACTTTCTTTTTCCCCCGACGCATACCTGCCCAAAAGAAGTGACATGTCACTTCTTTCTACGGGCGCGTACTGTGTGCCAGGGAATATGCCAAGTTATCCTAGCACTCAATGAGTGCTATGATTGTACCGTATTTGTGGTCGTACGTCAGGTGCATTGCAGCATAATTACACCCCAAAGACGCCCTGCAAATAAGCCATGTGAACATATCCTAAAGGGGGTTGTACAAGATGAGAAAAATTATCACTGCTTTCTTCTGGAAACAGTGCCACACGGATCGTGGCTGCTATTGCAGCTTAGCTCTACTAAAATGAATCACAATGAGCTGCATGACTGGATGCAACCTGTGGACAGGTGTAGCGCTATTTCTGGAAGAAAGTAGGGATGTTTTTCTAATCCTTTAAAAGGAACCTGAGACTGTAATCTCTGTTCCTATTTATTTGTCATAGAGAGACACCGAAGGTAAGGATGCAGTGAGCATAGGGCTAAAATGGGGGCACAATCCAGTTAAAGGGGTTTTACCACCATCTCATTTCATACATCCTGCATCCAGCTCTTCAGCTCGGTGTGCTCAGAAGGGGGCGGGTGTGATTTGTTTGAATTGCATATCATGTGACCCAGCAGGATGACATCACCAGGCCTTTCCTCTCTTTAGTCAAACAAAGGTCTGTTTATGTGTAGAATTGTAAGTAGCTACATTGTAGCTCAGAGGTAAAACTTTTGCCTCCAGGCACAAGGGTCCTAACGGTTCAAATCCCTGCAGGAACCAAACCTATGGATTTTATTTCTCTTTATTAATGCACAGACGTCGTTGAGGTTTCTTTTTTAATTTATTTGCACCGTTTGACTAATTACTAAGGAGCACAGAGGACGAGAGTAGAATGACAACACCTGGGGTTTGAACACTCAGTAGCTGCCTGAGGGGAGAGGTGATGTCTGAGCATGTGTGACCAGGACTAAGAAGCTCTCAGCCCTGGTCGTATCCCCTGGAGACAAGCTGTAAACAATGGATCACTAAAGGAGCAGCTAAAACAAAAACTTTTAAATATTGATAAATAGTGAAAATGTTTATTATTTAATTTACAAACTTCCCACATCAATTTTACTTTGTGGCAAAACCACTTTAATTAGAGTAGCATGGATAAATGCAATCTTAAAGTAATCCAGTGAACCAAATTAAAAAAAAGACAGTTAAAGGGCTTTCTTGAGTCTTCATTTTTCTCCCTTTGATGTTTTATATGATAATTTGTGCTTTTCTTGTACTGTATGAAGCCTCCCTTCTCTGCAACTGAGCAGCAGCATTTCCTGTTTGAAAGCTGTTTCCATTTGCCCTGTAGAACTTCAAGTCCCAGATTCCCTTGCTGTGCTTCCCTCCTTACCAATCTCAGTCTCAGTGCAGGGCCAATGTCCCTCCCTCCTCATGTTGGAAGCCTTGGAAGACAGGACCAAAGGGTATGGCTTCAAAGGCTGCCCTGAAAAAACCTAAACCCGTTTGGTTACCTGTTTGCCTGAGCCTGACACAGAATAGTTTCCTGTTTGTGGAGACTCATAACTACTGAGCTACCTGTCATCAAACAGCTGATGCAGAACTGCAGGAAGCCAACAGAAAATGTAATGAAAGTATATTAAAAAAATATCTTTAGAAAAGGTTTTTCTAGAAAAATATATTTTCTCACTGGACAAGCCCTTTAAGCTATTAGTGAAGTGGACTGACAACCATTTCTCTCCACTGATAATCTTTGACGCTCAGCAGGTGGCATGCTTACCATAGAGGTAGAAAGACAACTGCTATAAGACCATACCATTGATATAGATAGCATTGTTTTTTGTTTTTTTTTCGGGGGCAGTGAAAGCTCCATAATATCATATAAAACTGGAGGCACACAGTGATATGGCACTGGTGTATAGTAGGCTTCTCTGGCCATATTGTGTACATGAGGCCTTAGCAGCTACTTGTGGGATTCAATAACTTCATATCAATGAAAAGAGACCAAACACATGGCCGGCAGTGGCATAACTACTGCCGTAGCATCTGCTACCGTGCCCGCCCTGTACATCCTGCCTCAGAACGCCTGCGTCCTTTGTCCCAAAAGTTCAGAGGCAGGTCCCAAATGACCTAGATCCTCGGGTCTGCGTGGTCAATTTCACTATTTGCAAGCACCTAGCAGAGCAGATCACCACCAGTGCACTGTTCTGCTATTCAGCCTATTATTTATAAAGTCTTAGGACTTAAAACTACTAGATGTGGGCTGTGTGTCATAACACAGGCGGCACAATGACATCATCTCATTGGGGAACGGGCAGAGAAGATTTTATTTTTTTTTCTTTTATGGGGTCTCACCTACCAACATAGGACCTACCTACTTGGGGTGTATCTACCTATCTAACTGGGGCCTACTTACCTACCTGGGGACATATCTACCTATCTACAGTACCTGGGGCCTATCTACCTACTTATCTGGGGTCTACCTACTACCTACCTACCTAACTGGTGCCTATCTGCTGCCTACCTATCTTCCTGGGGCCTACCAACCTAGCTAACAGTGGTCTACCTATCTGTAGCCTGTCTATCTACCTGTGGCCTTACCTGTCTACCTGTATGACTGCATCCAACTACCTACCTGGGGCTTTGCCTGCACATGTATCTACCTACCTGGGGCCTTGACAACCTACCTGAAGCCTTTTCTATGGATGTACCTAGGGCCTTGCCTAAGTGGGGCTTTAACTACTGTCGGTTCTATCTATCTATCTATCTATCTATCTATCTATCTATCTATCTATAGCCAAAAATCCACAGCACTCCAAAATGATGCAAAACTTGTGATAAGATTTATTCACCCATGTCCTTGCAACGTTTCAGTCCTACAATAGGACCTTTTTCAAGCAATGTGATACATGTGATTAAGGGGTATTTATGCCCAAACAAGTGAAAAACAATATAATTGAACAATTTATAAATAAAGTGCATATTCATATATAATTATTATACAAAACTAACATCAAAGTGACAATGATAAACATGCATAATTGTAAAAAAGTGTATCAAAAAAATTACATTCACATATAAAAGATGAATAAAATATAGAATTACATGATAATATAATTAAAAAACATCACCTGTGTACAATCTATGATAATAAAAGCGAGGGGGTCACTCAAAAGTACGCCGCACATATTATCCAAAAGTCGGCATTCCTGCATTGTCAATGCGCATGTCCGTGACATAAGAAAGAGCCCAAAGAATAGTGCGCTTGCGTCGCAGACCCGTGCACGCGCAGTAAGATGCCCATACCTAACATGGCAATTTCAACACATAGATATCAAGCACGCAAGCGCCCATACACAGGCGCAATGCCATGCCCTTACATCCAGTGTCGATCCGATCTTATAAGAAGACACTTCCACGCCTGTGCCCATAATAGAGTCCAGCGCATCAGTAAATTAAAACTAAGGTGCTATATTTGTATCAATACCTAGTAATATAACCTCCAAACATTAAGGAGAATTGGTCAAAAACGCCACTATGGGATGCAAAGACCACATTCCCCAACAATATCAGGTGGTAGGGTAAGGAGGAAAACAATCCCAAGGGAATATTAACCCCCACTTCCTAATATATAGGAACCCCCCTAATCCATATAATGGACAGAAGGACGCCCAAACATTAACCCACCCAAATGGAGGGTGCAAAGCCAAAGGGCAGCACAATACTGGTATATCAAAGATATCCTATAATATGCACAAAAGGATTTTTAACATAAAAAATAAATGAAAAATACTTTTATTATTATACTGTTTGGGCTGTAAAACATAATATAGCATACATAAAGAACATTCATATATGTGCGCCTTTCCCAAGAAGAGGATCCCCTCGTTCATAGCTCCATTTCATGTGATATCTGTGAAAAAAGAAGAAAAAAATGGAATTTTTAGACAAAAATTATTACATGTACCAATCTACAAAGAAGGAGGATAGAAGATAAAATCACAACATACAAAGGGCAAAACTAAAATTTTACATATCCGGCATAATTTTAAATTCAACATTCAACCCGTTGGGTTTCAAAGCGATATAACGAAAAATACAATATAATTCCTTACGTTTAAGTGCTAAACTGCGATTCCCACCTCTCCTACATAATGGTATATGATCAATCAACATACATTTTAGATCTTTCTCCTTATGTCCCGCCTCTACAAAATGCTTAGGAACTGGCAAATCCAACCTCTTCTGTCTAATAGTATATCTATGCTGATTAATCCGTGTCTTAGTATCACAAGTAGTTTCACCAATATACACTAAATTACACGGGCACCATAATGCATAGATGACCCAATCTGAACTACAGGTTAAATAATACCCAATTTTATGATTCTCACCAGTTTTAGGATGAACAAAACTCTCACCTTTTTGCATATAAGAGCAATTAATGCATGAAAGAGAAGGAAAAGATCCTTTCCTACAAACTCCAAAGTAGGATTGTTTACCACCAGTCTTGCCTACTATATCTGATTTAACTAAACAGTCTCTCAAATTTCTAGAACGCCTAAATGACATAAGAGGTCTTTGTGAAAAATCAGAAATGTCCCCATAACTAGTCTGTATAATTGACCAATATTTATTTATAATCCCAGAGATTTTACTACTGTAATCACTATATGTTGACACAAAGGGAATTCTATAAGGGCCATGTTTGTTCTTACTAACAAAAGATTCATCTCTAGAAAGCTGTTTCACTTGAGATTTATGAGACAATAATAATCTCCTAGGATATCCTCTAACTACAAAGTTTTTTTAACCCTTTATCCAAATACTCAACCCCTTTTTCCGTCAAAAGATTCCAACCCCACATTTTACATAAGGGGAGGGAAATTCACCAGCCCTGGATACACTTTAAAAAGGAAGGTTTTTTTTTATCATCCCTTTTAATATACAAATCAGTAAATAATCTATGATCACAGACACCAACCAAAGTATCTAAAAATTGTATCTCATCCTTAGAGAAAGTCAAAGTGAATTTTAAGCCAGAATCAATGTTATTCAAAAATTCATGAAACATCATCAACTCCTGTTCAGAACCCAGCCAAATGAGGAAAATGTCATCTATGTATCGCCAACACCAAAGAACAAGTTCAAAGTGGCGCGACACATATATGAACATTTACTCAATCCAAACCATATACAAATTGGCATAACAAGGGGCTAAATGAGAGCCCATGGCTGTACCCTGTAGCTGTAAAAAAAAAAATCTTCTAACAGAAAATAATTACTTGTAAGAACCAAATCTAATAAAGTCATAAGAAATTCCTTACATTCCATTGAAAAATCTGATTCTTGAAGAAAATAACCTACTGCATGTTTCCCTTTCTCATGATTAATCGAAGTATATGAAGATACTACATCAAAGGATACCAAGATAGCATTCTCAGGTACAGTTATATCCTTAATCTTACTTAAAAAATCCATAGTTTCCCTGAAATAAGACCTCATATTATCTACATATGGGGACAAAACCCTATCCAAGAAAATAGAAATATTGCTAGTGATACTTCCCTGACCAGAGACAATTGGACGACCAGGTGGGTCCACCAAGGACTTATGTATTTTTGGTAACATATATATTACAGGAGTAAGCGGATGTTCTACCAACAAATAATCATATAATTTCTTATCAAGTATATTCTTCTCTAGACCAAAGTCCAGAACTTTCCTAATCTTATCCATTAAACATTTTCTAGGATCTGTTGTCAATCTTTTATACACCATTCCATCATTTAATTGTCGATACACCTCCTTCAAATATGTAGATATGTCCATAACCACAGTCGCCCCTCCCTTGTCTGCCGGCTCAACCGTCAAGTTACCACTAGCAATCAATTCCCTCATGGCAAGCATCTCATTCCTAGTAATATTAGGATGAATAATACCTTTATCTAGATGACGTAATTTCAATATCTCATTTTTAACCAAATCAACATATGTTTCAATGACGTGATGAAGATGGCGGTACAAACTGACTTCTCACATTAAGATCAAATTCCTTAAATACTAATTCAGATTCATTAACTGATTCACCAATGGAGGATTTCTTCTCATGAAACCACACCTTTAACTTTAATCTTCTAAAAAAATTTTGTAGATCTAGCTCCAACTGGAACCAATCTACCTTGCTAGATGGACAAAATGATAAACCTTTATTTAATAACCTTAGCTGATCATCAGTCAATGTCACCGAAGAAATATTTACCACTGTTTCATCAAGGGAAGATTCTTCTTCTTCACATTGTTGCCCCGTGGTGTTTGGGACTTCACTTGTTTCCTTGATCTGGTTTTTCCTATAGCGCCTTCATTTTCTTCCTCCCCTTCTGGTACATTTTCTGATGGTGAATCCAAAGTCATGCGTGGCACTAAAAAATCCTGGGATACATTTTCATTAGATTTTATATCCATTTTTCTCTTTGATCTTCTATCCCCAATATCACACACATTCCGCAAAGTATAAACACGACCATTCTTATAATCATTCAGATCACGAAACCATTTCCTCTTCTTTACTTCCTCCACCTCCTTACGAAAATTAGGAACCATCCAATCTCTCCAAAAATTGGGTACTCTCTTGTTCAGACAAACAAGCATTGACAGATGATAACAAATCCTGAACCTTAGCCTTATTGTACACCAACTCCTTTTTCAAAAAGTCCATGTTTAACAACATCAAATCCATTGCATATTTGTTGGAAATTTACTCATATCTATTTCGAAAATCCACATTTTGTGAGAACATAGTAGGACGTAATTGAGATCTCATCCCACGGGGAATACGCAGATTTTTGTAATATTCACATAATGTAATTAAATGTAACTCCAAAGTAATAGTTCTCTTAGATTCAAATTCAAAATTCCATTTAACATCAGACACAGCCGGAGCTTTCAAAAAAAGGCATCTCCCTCTATATTATTCAAGATTCTATCTACTTCTTCCTCATTGTAGGAAAAGCCATGGGTGTTTGACAAACTCAAAGATATAGGATCCAGATATAGGATTTGACTGCATGGTGCCAGCAATATCTATCTCTCTATCTATCTACCCAGGGCCGCCATTAGGGGTGTAGAACCCCTACTGCCGTATGCGGCCAGAATGTGAAGCAAGAGGGGGCCCGCCGTCGCCAACAGGCCCCGCCCCATTGCTTCACAGTAATGGTACAGAGATTAGACCGTAGGTCTGCTCTCTGTACCATATCAATCAATCTGCTGTCAGGAGGGGCCCGCGCTGCAAGTTAAGTTAAAAAAAACAATAGGTTTACATTACACAGATTGAGTCTCCTTACTTCTGCATCAGCTCCTGCACGAACGGAGCAGTCGGCCCCTCCTCCTCCCGCTGGCTGCCTGTGATGTAATCTAATGTAATCAGTGAGTCCCGCCCTGTGGGCGGGGCATCAATGATCTGCCAGCAGCCAGAGGGAGGAGGAGGGGCCTACTGCTCTGTTCCTGCAGGAGCTGATGCAGAAGTAAGGAGACTGAATCTGTGTAATGTAAACCTATTGTGTTTTAAACTTAACTTGCAGCGCGGGCCCCTGTTTTTATGGCAGGCCACTTCAAAGTCCTGTGGAGCCCCACTGCAGGGCCCCGCGATGTGAGGGCCGCACTGAAGGGCCCCAGGGATGTGAGGGCTGCACTGAAGGGCCCCAGGGATGTGAGGGCCGCACTGAAGGGCCCCAGGGATGTGAGGGCCGCACTGAAGGGCCCCAGGGATGTGGGGGCCCCAGTGAAGGCCCCAGGGATGTGGGGGCCCCGCTCAAGGTCCCAGGGATTTGTGGGGCCCAAACTGAAGGCCCCAGGGATGTGGGGCCCAAAATGAAGGCCCCAGGGTTTTGCTGGACCCTTCTCAAAGCCCCTAAGATTTGCGGGGTCCCACAAATCCCAGGGGCCTTGCGCGGGGTCCAGCAAATCCCAAGGACCTTGAGTGGCCCCTCACTGGACCTGTGGAGCCCCACACGGCTGAGGGAGAGGAGGCCCTTGAATGAGCCCCACACAGCAGGGGGAGGTAGGGAAACTTGAGTGGGCCCACTCATTTCCCCCATGTGGGTCCCCACTCAAGTTCTCTCTCTACCCCAGGTGGGCCTAATACCCTAATACCTGGCTACCTACCTACAAGGGACTCATAAAACTAACGCCAGTGCACCAAAGAGGTAATTTTTACTATTTGGGGCACTTGAATGGGGATTTGTACATAGGGGTAATACCGGTGGATTATTAAAGTGAGGGGGTCCGGTGTTTGTGTTGTAAAATTTCTCAGGGACGAGTCATGGCCAGGGAAGTCCTTAGGGGTGACCTGGCCCGGGAGGGAGAAGAAAAGGGGAAAGGAACGACTTTTCAGATGTACCTTGATTCTAAATGTAACTGCACTTAAACACTTATACGCCATATGGGCCACATGTAGAAACTGTCTAGATTAGGTTTTTCTTTTTTTTTTGCCCATAGCAACCAATATGCCCCCACTTTCTTTTTTTTAAGTGCTCTGAAAAAATAATGCGGGGAACGCTTTTGGTTGCTATGGCAAAAAAGGAGTTTTAGACCTGGGACAGTTTTAACATGCCCCCTAATAGGTATGGTGGTAAATTTTTGGTGTTATTTTATTGGATTATATTCAGTACATTTTTTGGGCATTTTTTTGCATCTTATAGTGGAATATTGGGATGATGTTGCGGTTTTTATTTTGTCTTTGTATATTTTTTGTTTTTAATGGAAAATAGGGCCCTTAGATACGGTTTGTCATAACATATATGGATTAGTCCCCAACATAGTGATTGTGGGGGTATTGTATTAATTGGTTTTTTGTTTGGTTATATTGGTCTTGGTTGCTGGTTTGGTCAGAAAATCGTGGTGACATGGAATTTGCGGGCCCTTTAAAACACAATATAGATAAACTGTATGCTGGAAAAAACACAAGAACTCGTCCCCAAAGACAACGGCGCTTCATCTCTTTTTTTTTTTTTGGGGTTGGATTGTAGGACGGTTGGGGGGGGGGGGGGGCAATTGAGTTGGGGGGGGCGGATTAACAGGGGGGCCCAGGCCTTTTTGCTGTAAGGGGCCCTGAAATTTTTGATGGCGGCCCGTATCCCACCACCAGGGGCCCATCTACCTAATAAAGAGTTTGGGGGTTACCACGAAAAACTGGATTTTATTTTTAATGGGGGGGCTACTTGCTTAAAAGGAGATCTACATTTTTGTAGATCCATATTTAGTATTCCTGCTGCCCTAAGCACCCAGGCATAAAACTGACAGCTGAATTCTGATTAATGCTCAGTACCTTACAGGTTTCCCATCTGGACTATGTTGGACCAGTATTGGATCCATTTCTTTAATAAAATGGTCGGAGGGATTTTGTATGGGAGTGTTTATTTAAAGGGGTTGTCTCACTACAATGTTTGCTTTTTATGTTAAAGATCTTGCAAAAACAAGTCACTTTGCAATATATGTCCATTAGCAGTGTTCTACCTATTCCTAGATATCCCCTCTTGTATGGGCTGCATCAGCTCCTCAGGTCACTATAGCTACACACCTGTTTAATCTCTCTTAATAGGCTAAAAACACTGGTTGCTATAGCTACAGACCTTGCTTCTAATGTAGCCTAGTAGAAGCCAGTAAACCAGCCTCTGAATTCAAAATGAAACTAAGAAAACAGGACTGAGGTATGATGAATCAATGTAGTGAGACAATCCCTTTAACCCCTTCCTGACTGACGGTCCTAATAATATGGCTCTAATTTTTTTTCCTCCTTGCCTTTTAAAAGCCATAACTTTTTTTATTTTCCTACCTACATAGACACACGAGGGCTTTTATTTTGCGGGACAATATGTACTTTCTAATGGTGTTATTCATATTACTACAGAATATACTGGGGACCGGCAAAAAAAATCTAAGTGGGGCAAAGTGTGAAAAAAAAACGTACTTGCGCAATGTTTGCGGGAGTTTTTTTTTACGGCGTTCAATCTTCGGTAAAAATTATGTGTTCTCTGTATTCTACAGGTTGGTACACATCTGGCAATACCAAACATGTAGGGTTTTCATTATGTTTTGGTACCGTAAAAAAATTCCAAACATTTTCTATTTTTGAAATTTGCGCAGTGGCGCCATTTTGTGTGACTAATAACTTTTTTGTACCAACCTACAGACGTTATGGAGGCGGCATGTTTTGCGGGCTGAAGTGCACTTTTTAGTGCTAGCAGTTTGAAATGCAAGCAACTTTTTTGATCACTTTTATTCCAATTTTTATGGGACGTGAAATGACCCAAAAAATGCAATTTTGCCGTTTGGAATTTTTTTTTCTTCTACGGTGTTCAGCGTACGGGATAAATTATATTATATTTTTATAGATTGGACTTTTTTTTATTAATAGGTACTGGTAAATGTTCATGGTCAAGTTAGGGGCTGGCAGGGGGATGGCCATCCAAACCTTTGCCCAGGGAGCCCAGGCTTCTCTAATTACTCCTCTAATGGTCGGCACTAGGGGTGTGCAACCTGTGAAGGAGTTGTATACGGGTCACCAATGAGTATGATGGCCTGGGAACCCAAAGTTTGCACTTGGTATCACACTTTCCCTTTCTTAGTTTATTAATCCAAAAAGCTATTTAGGGAGTTACAGTGCAAAGCAAAAGCGTAACAATGTTTAGAACTTCTGACTTTCAGACTCCATATCTCACCATCCACTGCAGCTTTGAATGTGAGACCATAATTTTATAGACAATCATCTTGGCAATCTCTTACATAAATTTGACTTGCAACTATTTAGCATATGTTTAGTTCTGAAAGTCAAAAGTTCTAAACATTGTTACCCTTTTGGATGTCACTGTATATTTGGTACTTCTGTTTGGGTATCTGTGCACTGTATAACGTTATTATTTGGAAACTATATGACAAGCTATATGGAAAAAAACTCTGCTGCCTAGGACCACATTAAAATAAAATATTAAGGGGGTTTTCAAAGATTCCGCTGCACTAAATAAGAGAATTAACCAATACTTACATCTCCCATCACCACTGTTCCAGCGCTGCCAGAGCTCCGGTTTTCCTCCTGATCCCAGTGCCATCTTTTCCATTGGGCACACTAGGCAGTTGCCCGGGGGCCCCACAAGTATAGGGGCCCCAAGTGGTGTGTGTTTGTTCTAGGAATACACAAAACATACCCTGGATCCCTTGGTTGGCTTTGGTTATTTTACTCTTTGTGTGTTTTTAGGATGTGCAAAAACCATGGTGGAGAAGGGAGCCAAAGGCTTCCTGCCCTGCCAAATAGTCTTGTAGGCTGCCGGTGTCCAGGCATAAGTGGTGTGATAATAGGGGTGTGCTTGAGGGGGGCTCGAGGCATGGCCAAATGTGATGTCATGTATTTGGGTAGGGCCCACTGCAGTGCTCTGCCCAGGGGCCCTTAATTCTGTTAAGACGGCTCTGCCTGATCCCTCAATGATGATGTCAGGTTCATGGATCACATAGTGATACAGGCAATCACCGACCTCTGTTGTCTCTTCATGCAGACATGTGACTGCTGAGGCCAGATATTGGTGGTAGCATCATGTGGTCCATAAACATGACATCATCAGTGAAATATGGGGAGGAACACTGGAGCTCTGGAGCGTTGGTGATGGTTGAGATAAGAATGAGTTAGTTTTCTATTTTAGCACAGTGGGAGGTGGGGGGAGGTATTTAAAAGTCTTGGGAAACCCCTTAAACCCATACTCAACTTTTCCACTACTGTTGCCCTGGCATCGCTCACCGGTCCCCCAGCAGTGATGTAATGTTCATCACTCACATAACCTTGATCCAATCAGTGGCCTAAGTGGTCGAGTGCTGAACACACGAGCAATGACCTCTGCGACAAGTAATGGTCTCATGGCCTTGCGAATGATATATGTTACATCACTGCAGGTCACTGATGGGAACTTACTTTTATTTTAACTCATTCCTAGGCTTTAGGAGTTTTTCCCGAGATCTTCGAAAACACCTTAAAGGGGTTGTCTATTTTATAATATCTTTACTTATTATGTATATAATATGAAAACAAACTATTTTCTAATCTACATGTACTAAAAAATCTTCTCTTCTACCTCTATTATACTAATGCAGTGGGCCAGTATCTAAAAAAAGTGATATAGCCCACATTTCTGCATATAGTGATGGATACTTGCTGTATAGACAAAACAGTCATGTGACTTCTGGTATCCAGGTAACAGTAGTGTATGGAGGAGCAGAACTTCTCCAGTATTACCATCTCCAGCAGCATCTTATCATGTGACCACCACACAGGTCATGTGACCCTGGTATCCAGGTAACAGTAATGTATGGAGGAGGAGAACTTCTCCAGTATTACTACCTCCAGCAGCATCTTATCATGTGACCACCACACAGGTCATGTGACCCCTGGTATCCAGGTAACATTAGTGTATGGAGGGGCAGAACTTCTCCAGTATTACTACCTCCAGCAGCGTCTTTTCATGTGACCACCACACAGGTCATGTGACCCTGGTATCCAGGTAACAGTAGTGTATGGAGGGGCAGAACTTCTCCAGTATTACTACCTCCAGCAGCGTCTTATCATGTCTGTTAGTGTCTGTGGAGAAGACGTTGCACATTATTCTCTCTGTATCATCTTTCTGCTTTATTCTTATTTTTTTTAACAATTAACTTTTTTAACAACATGACATCCCCTGGAGAGACAACAGTTATCCAAGTAACTACTTGGGATAATCTTTGACTCCAATCTGTCCTTCAAACCGCACATCCAAACCCTCACCTCTGCCTGTCACCTCCACCTAAAAAATATTTCCCGAATCCACTCATTTCTTAACTCTGAAAGCACAAAAATGCTCGTCCATGCCCTCGTCATCTCCCGCCTCGACTACTGCAACATTCTTCTCTGTGGCCTCCCATCTAGCACCCTCGCTCCCCTCCAAACCATCCTTAACTCTGCTGCCCGTCTGATTCACCTCTCTCCTCGCTACTCCCCTGCCTCTCCCCTCTGCCAATCCCTTCACTGGCTACCCATTGCCCAGCGAATCCAGTTAAAGCTAGCAACTTTGACCTACAAGGCTCTCCATAACCTATCCCCTTCATATATCTCTGCCTTAATCTCTAAATACCTCCCCTCACGCAACCTCCGCTCCTCACAGGACCTTCTTCTCTGCTCTCCTCTTATCATCTCCTCACATAACCGTCTCCAAGACTTCTCTCGTGCTTCCCCCACACTTTGGATCTCACTGCCCCAACACCTCAGACTCTCCCCCTCTCTCACCGACTTCAAACGTAACCTGAAAACCTACCTCTTCAGGATTGCCTATAACCAACATTTAGGCCATGTCCCCACGGCATGGGTTTTCGGCCGGTTTTTCTTTTTTTTTTTTTGTTAAAAGTTTTTTTTTTTGAGAGTAAAAAAAACATTACAATAAATTTTCAACAGCATAATCAAAAAAACACGAAATATTGTTCATATTTTTCACCTAAGCTTATATGGTCACGATCTGCCAAAAAAAAGGTATTTTCCCTTTTCCCTTTTTCCCCTTTTTTTCCCCGACCCCCCCCCCCTTTAAAACCCTTTACCTCAAACCACTCCCCGTAATGTACCATTTCCCCCTTCTCAATCTCCTAAAGTCCAGGTTCCCCAACTGCCTTTTACTTTTTCTAAGAGATAAATTCTGATATTTTAAAAGGTCCAGAATCGCCTTTACTCCGTGGGTTAATTGAGTTGAAATAAAATGTTTCCATTTTTTTAAAAGTTTTTGGTGTCCCTGCCTTATTTTTCTTTCCCCCACCAATTGCTCCATGTAAGTGCCTTTTTAGGCATTCCCGGTTCTGAAATCCCCCCTCCCCCGGTTCAGCCAGTGCCCCAGCAGACACTTCTTGGGGCTAAAAGGTTAAAAAACCCCCTTCTGCGTAACCAATTTTGCCCCCCGGTGTTTTTTCACTGCCTTCTCCAATGTTAAATGGGAAAAGAAGTCCCCCGCGGGGTTTAAATAAGAAAAGCCCAGGTGCCTTTATAAACCTATTGACTTTTTCTCCAAAATCCCTGTACCCCTTCCCCCACCCCAAAGCAATGTATAGGAAACCTTAATCTTTCCCACACTTTTGGGAGGGCCCGCAAATACCCGGGGGTCCCCCCGGCCTATGGGGGGTATTGAATGCAAAATGGATTTAAAACACCACCAAAAAAAAATTTTTCCCCCATTGTTTTTTTCACCCACCGCTTTTACGCACCAGGGGGCATTCCCTTTTAAGATTTTTTGGGGTTTATATCAGATCAGATAGAGCGTCCCCCAACTCTTTTAAAATGCTTTTTCTTCCCCCTTTCCCTATTCTGTTTCACAAGTTTTTGTATATTTTGGAGAGAATCCCCTTTCACCCCCCCGCTTCACAAACAGGAATTCCTTTTTTTCCCCAACGAAATTAGGGTGTGTCACAGTGATTTACAAAAACTTTCTACTTTTTTTATATTGAAAACAATTGGACCCCAACCCAAATTTCTCCTGAAGGGCACCCACTTTAGGGGAGAGCCCTGTTTGGACTATTATCCCCCAGTTTTGATCCCTTTTTTTTTCCAACCCCAAAGACTTGTTCTCCCCCCTGCTCTAAAAAGAGATGCCCAAAAGCGGGAAAAGCATGTGAGACAAACATAGCTTTAAAAATTTTCCTACATGTCCCCACTCGCCTAGTTCTCTCAGGACAAAGCTTTGTTTGACCCACCGGGGTGTATCCACCGGGAGGTTTAATTAAGGGCCCCTAAGGGGAACAGGTAAACCCTTTGGGATTCCAGTGCCTATTGGAAAGGGGTTCAAAACCTCTACCAACCGTACAGCCCACATAGCCCTAGAAAAAAAGCAACTTTGGGAGTGGGCTCCTCCCTGCTTTTTTCCCATTTGGGTTTTTTTTTGAAGCTATTCAGACCTTTTCCCCTTCCAGACAAATCTAGGAAGACGGGCCCCTAACCCCCTTCACGCGGAATTCCAGTAATATGGGGTATTTCTGTAGGGGGGGCACATCAGCGAAACTGACCATTTTTTATTAGTTCACTCCCCCCCCTTTGGATAAGGGGAAGGTCTTGCCATCCTCTAACTCCGCCCCATCTAGTATCAAAGGGGGGGAAGTTGACTGATAAAGTCAATGCCCCTTAGCCCATCTTTTACCCGGGTACTTATGAACCACCACCTCCACCCCCTCCAGCCCTTTGGGCCCTTCCCCCAGGCATCCCATCTACATTGACATTTTTGTTCTTTTAAACTAAATCCGAGAATCCCCCAAAAGCATTGAGGATCTCCAGGACCCCTTCCAGATGGTGGATAGGATCCTCCATGAAAAGGAGCATGTCATCGGCAAAACACGTGATTTTTACCTCCCGTTGTCCCAACCCCAATGCCCTTGAAAGCTCTGTTTTCAGTAAATATATCGGCCTTTTTTTTCACCCGGGTTTGCCGTTTTCATGACCGCCTGAAAAAAACCGGGCCCAAAATTAGCACAATTGTGCTCTATGCAAAACCTGTGCAGCATCCCCACTGCACAGGTTTTGTCGTTGGACGTTTTTTGCCGCCGGGGGTCCGGCGGCAAAACATTGTAGAAGCACAATTTTTCTGTCCGGTTCCCGACGGAAGATGTGCTTCTCAATGGGAGGGGGGGAGGGCTTTCTAAAGCTCATCGCGGAGAAAAGCCGTCCCCCCCCACCCCCGCGGCCGTGGGGACGGCGCGAAAAAAGGACAAATACCGGCCGGTATTTGTCCTTGAGTGGAAGTGGGAACGCGCCCTAACCGTGTTTTCACTCCTCCGCCCCACAAACATGTCTGCCCCTCACCTTCTGTCTCTTCACCCCTTCCCTGTAGATTGTAAGCCCTCACGGGCAGGGACCTCTCTCCCTCTGTACCGGTTGTTAGTCACTTATTGTCACTTTGTAATTGTTTGACCAATGTTATTTATGTACCCGCCTGAAATGTACAGCGCCCTGGAATCAAGGGCGCTCCAAAATAAATGAAAATAATAATAACTATACACAGGGAAGACATTGCCAAAATAAGCATACTACTAACAAAAATTTCACCATGATTCCTGTTCAGTTCCCCCATAGATATCATGTGACCCTGCTGCTAACTGACTGTCAGGAGATCACATGACTGACACTATGTCCATGGGAGCCATTACTATGGAAAAGAATGTGGGCTGTACCCAAATTTAGGTAGAGGCCTTGGGGTATAAAAGAGGTACAGGAGCAGAATTTTTAATACATGTATATTAGAGCATTGCATAATTTCATATGATACACATAATAAATAAATGTAATATAAAGTAGACAACCCCTTTAAAGGGGTTGTCTCACTACAAAGATTGCTTTGTAATGTTAAAGTTCTTGCAAAAACAAGTCACTTTGCAATTTATGTCCATTAACGGTGGACTGCCTATTCCTAGATATCCCCTCTTGTATGGGCTGCATCAGCTCCTCGGGTCGCTATAGCTACAGACCTGTTTGATCTATCCTGGCTGCCAGCACTGGTGGCTATAGCTACAGACCTGGCTTCTACTGCAGCCTAGTGGAAGCAAGTAAACATGCCCCTGAATTCAAAATGAAACCAAGAAAACAGGAATGAGGTAAGATGAATCAATGTATTGAGACAACCCTTTTAAGGAAGCAAATGGAAGGTGTCACACAAGGAACTATCCATTACTAATGGCACAAGAGTGACCTCCAACCTTCTGGCACCTGCAACTGCTTCTTCTAATGAACTGTTGCTGACATTTTTTTAAGTCATTTAAGGTAATATTTTTATATCAATTCCTACATGAAAAATATCTCCCGAATACATTTTTAGCCGCACAAGAAATAAGGAAATGTAGTCAATGAATGCAGCCGCCTTGCTCCTTGTGCAGAACTGGGCCCTAAAGGCAGCAGGAGACCCGTTTTAGTCCATCTATTTTAATGGCAGAGTTAAGAATATCGTCTGACACACACATAAAGCATTTCTCTTCCGTTTAGTGCTCTTTTTGGTGATGTCTCCCGTCCTCTGAGATAGAATATACAGAACAATTCACTGGGAGCATTAGGAGATTCAGCTTAATGCTGCTCTCCAGCTTCTGCCTCTAAGCTATCAGTGACTAATGAAAGCAGTGACCGACGGAAATTATATTTTATTACAGGCGGGATGTGAATCTATGCACAAATTCTGAGATCTAATTGAATCTGGAGTGATATAATTTATGTACCCTATGACAGGTCAGTGGAGAATTGTGAATGCACAGATGACGTACAACTGGTGCCAGACCTGTCTGATGGTGCGGATGATTACCCAATGCTACATTCACAGCCTTGCCCAAACTACCCACTCAATGTCTCAACCCTTCTATCCCAAACCATTCTCTATTATATTCTACAGAACATATAAACAGTTGATTCACATTATTATGACCACCAGAGTAACCACTGTGGGCAGCACGGACAGCAGCTAGACGGACTGGGCGTGGCTCAATAAGGTCCTGGTAGGTTGTCACGGGAATCTGAAGCTAATTGCCTCCCACAGGGTCCATAGAGCCAACATCACCATCCAGGGGCCCCACAGCTGCTGGAGGGTCCATAGAACCAACACCACCATCCAGGGGCTCCCACAGCTGCTGGAGGGGCCACAGACCCAAAACCACCATCCAGAGGTTCCCACAGCTGCTGGAGGGTCCATAGAGCCAACACCACCATCCAGGGGCCTCTACACCTGCTGGAGGGTCCATAGAGCAACACCACCATCCAGGGGCTCCCACAGATGCTGGAGGGGCCATAGAGCCAACACCACCATGCAGGGGCTCCCACAGCTGCCGGAGGGGCCCTAGAGCCAACACCACCATCCAGGGGCTCCCACAGCTGCTGGAGGTCCATAGAGCCAACACCACCATCCAGTGGGCTCCCACAGCTGCTGGAGGGTCCATAGAGCCAACACCACCATCCAGGGGCCCCCACAGCTGCTGGAGGGTCCATAGAGCCAACACCACCATCCAGGGGCTCCACAGCTGCTTTAGGGGTCCATAGAGCCAACACCACCATCCAGGTGCTCCCACAACTGCTGGGGGTTTCCATAGAGCCAACACCACCATCCAGGGCTCCCAAAACTGCTGGAGGGTCCATAGAGCCAACACCACCATCCAGGGGCCCCACAGCTGCTGGAGCGTCCATATAGCCAACACCACCATCCAGGGGCTCCCACAGCAGCTGGGGGGTCCATAGAGCCAACACCACCAACCAGGGGCTCCCACAGCTGCTGGCGGGTCCATAGAGCCAACACCACCATCCAGGTGCTACAGATGCAGAATTGGGTTTAAAGGGGTTTTGCCACGATCTCATTTCATACCTCCTGCATCCAGCTCTCAGCTTTGTGTGCTCAGAAGGGGGTGTGTGTGATTTGTTTGAATTGCATATCATGTGACCCAGCAGGATGACATCACCAGGCCTTTCCTCTCTCTGTAAAAGGAAAGGTCTGTCTATAGGGTAGAACTGTAAGTAGCTACATTGTAGCTCAGAGGTAAAACTTTTGCCTCCAGGCACAAGATTCCTTGGTTCAAATCCCTGCAGGAACCAAACCTGTGGATTTTATTTCTCTTTATCAATGCACAGACCTCAGTGAGGTTTCTTTTTTTATTTTATTTGCACTGTTTGACTAATTACTAAGGAGTACAGAGGACGGGAGTAGAGTGACAGCACCTGGGGTTTGAACACTCAGTAGCTCCCTAGGAGGATAGGTGATGTCTGAGCATGTGCGACCAGGACTGAGTAGCTGGTCGTGTCCCCTGGAGACGAGCTGTAAATAATGGATCACTAAAGGAGCAGTTAAGACAAAAATGGTGCAGAATTTTTAATAATGATGAAAGGTGAAAATGTTTATTATTTAATTTACAAACGTCCCACGTCAATTTTACTTCGTGGCAAAACCCCTTTATGTCTGAGGACAAGGGGGTCAGAGTAGTACTTGGAAGTCTTCTTCATGCTCTTCCAACCAATGTCAGACATTTCTAGCCATCTGACATGTTGCATTATCTCGCTGGAAGATCCCATCTGTCCCAGGGGAGACAATCAGCATCTATGGGTGTATGTGATCTGCAAGGATGGATTCATACCAAAATCAGAAGAGCACCTTTCACCTGGATGAGTGGCCCAGAAAATGCCACCAAAACAGTCCCCAGACCATAACACTGCTGCCACCAACTTGTGTTCTTCCAGCAATGGTTGCAGGGTGTTTGTTCTTTGATGTTTCTCGCCTTACACCCTCACGTCCATCCATCCATTGAAACAGAAAATGTGTGCGAATATTTGTGTAGTTGTGTAGTGTCGATCGAACTGTTCTGGAAAAGTTAAGTTCTGGTAGAACTTCTCAAATTTTTAGAACTCAAACCGAACATTTTACTGTTTGTTCGAGTAAAGTACTAGTTCTAGTTCGACACGCCACTTTCAGTTTAGTTTTCAGCGGCTTTCTGCACTTTTGGCAGCCATCCAATCAATGCAGAGCACAGAGAAGTGTCAAAAATGTCATCACTGAGGTGTAGGGCTCTCATTGGCTACTAAAATCACATGACCAAGTTATAAATATTTCCCTGTATTGCCTTGTGAACACCATTTTCAGATCTCTCTGTACTGTACAGACAGTAGTTAGTTAGATGGCATTTTCCTCTCCATAGACATCAATAGTTAGAGAGTTTGGTATTGCTGGCTGCATCTTTCCCACACTCAGAAGCTGTTATTTGGTGACATTTGCAGGCTCACATAACACCTAACTCTCATATACATGGATATATATTATACAGAGTGCTTGGATTTGCTAAATCATACTCAGCGCCCAAAAGTTCTGTTTTTACAGTTTTGGGGGTTCAGTAATTGTGTAACACACCGTCTCCAAATCTCCTATGTGTCAAAGGCCCCCTCAGGATGCAGGATCCCATAGCAGCTGCTACCGCTGCACCTCCTATAGCTACGTCCCTGCTTGTAAACTGTCCTCATCTTTTCAGTTATCCATTGAAAGGAATGAAGTATTTTAGCCCCTTAATTTTTTTTTTGTCACTCTTAGAGCCAAAATTTTTTTTCACCAGTTTTTCACTATCCATTTATTTATGGATAAATTCCGCTTTCCCCCACTGTATAAGTCCCATAGATTTAATGGAGTTCGAGTTCGAGTTCGAAAAACTTCGAAAAAGATCTCACAAAAGTTCGAGGTTTAATCGAACTAGAACTTTTTACTGTTCGCTCAAAAGATTTTGTGCTTTTCTTGTTTTTTTCCTGAAAAAAAAGGAAAAAAAATCTAAAAAAAACTGTTCCCCCCGAATGGGTGACTGGGAAAAAATGCCCAGCCCGCCATAGCGACTGCTATGGGCCTTTTAGCTCCTGATCGCGGCTTTTCCAGACAGCCCTAAAACTATTAGGTCCCCAAGGGCTGACGTGCAAACCATTCCGGGGCTCTGTCAGGTCACCGGGGGTCCCCCAACACCCACGGCGGGGGGAAAGCCCTTTGATTTTGCTTTCGGCATGAACCAGTCAATAAAGGGTTTAAAGCCCCAGGGGAGCCGGATTCAAATGTCGGGCGGGCGTTAGGATTAAACAGAGTTTATTGTACTATTGCCTTGTTGTTACTCCAGGAAGAAAAAACTTAAAAATAGGAACCTGATTACAGTTAGGGCGACATATATGAAACTTGGTGCTGACATGCCAGTTCTAAATGGATATAGAGGAGTGTAAAATGCAAACAGTAGTATGAACCTGTTGTATTAGGTTCATAAATTGGGGGGCGTGCCTTGGTTTTGATATCTTTGGTGAATATCTTTGGTGCATTCAAAAGTGCTGTGCCTGGTGCAAGTTTTGGTGTACGACTGTTCATACATCTGTAGAACAGGGCTACAACATTTTTTGGCACAAGATACGCACCAAAAAAGGCCCCGTTCATACATGTCGTCCTTTATATATACATTTCTATGAGGAATAATAAAGGAATAGCAGTAAACCAAAGCTGTTGTGTCATCCTTCTGTTGTTCCCACTGAAAAACCTGGAATCTGGTACCTGTGATACTTACGTCATTGTCCAATCAGTGTTCACAATGCAGGTATGCAGTCCAGATATAACAGACAGGGGAATATCTCCCTTGGGGGAAGAGAGATATAGGTGTGTGGGGTTTGGATTGCCTTTTCCCCGCCCACTAAGTGCATATCCCAAGGCATTATGGGAAAGGAGCTGAGAAGCTCAAGCGCCCTCTATTGGATGTAACAAATGCTCAGTTTGCTTCTGACTCACTGAATCTGTAAGAAGCAAAAGGGATATTAGCCAAGCCAGGATCACTCACCCGCATACAGCTGTTTCGGGGTTTTGCCCCTCATCAGTACAGAGGAGAGTGTACTCGCTGGCTGGGTGCGAGGCAACTCCACACACCTATATGGTGCTCTCCTCAAGGAGAGATATTCTCCTTTCTCAGATATAACAGAGAAATCACACTAAACCCGAGCAGTTGTACCATTTATTTTGTTGTTCCTACTGAAAATGTAGGAACAACAACAGGAGTACCCGCTGATCAGCGCAAGCTTCCAAGACACACGATGTATTGCGGCACGTACTGTACGCGCCGCAATACATCGTGTGAACATAGCCTAACAAACAAAGGAGATTAATTACTTGTTTACTTTGAGCACTGAAGCTCTCTGGAGTATAGATAAGATCTCCTGCGATCATGCCAGTACAATTAGAAGAGCTGGAAATATGGAACTGATATACTAATCACTGCTATAGAACCACCCACAGCCTGACCAGGAAGAGACAGGATGCATGAATGTAAAACAGCTTGGGGCTCTGAAACAGCGTGATGAGGCAACCTCTTTAAAGGGGATTTGCCAGGAAGCCAGTTACTTACCTCTTATCAGCACGGGAGTAGAATATAAACAAATCATTCTGAGTCATGAACGCTGCAGGGCTGAGAGGGAGGGGGTGAGCAGAGAGTGAGGAATAAGGGAGCGTCTCAAAACTTAACTGAAATAATAACAGTACAACAGTGGATTCTCAATGCAGCAAGACACAGCCTCATACACTGCACTTTCTTCCCTGTCCCTTAAAAGCTCATTAATTTTCCCTGTCATCAGATAAGAAGTGCAAACACGCAAGTGCGGCCTGTCAGCTCCTCTGGTCCCTCTGGTCGTGTCTAGTGGAAGCTTTCAGGTAACTAAGGGGGACTGAGCAATGCTGTAGCTCTCACAGGCTTCACTTTTTGTAATCACATATATTTAGAAAAGTGATTAAATACCCATTTTGGAGGTTCCCACGTCAACAGTACATGGTGGCAAAACCCCTTTAAGGATGTGTAAAACACATTGAGTTACAGTATGTAGAGCTCTTCTGTAGTACGGGACTGTCAGTTGTATATGGCCTTGTGATCTTGTAGGATGCTTTGTAGTCATCCTGCTGGAGAATAACCTCAGGTTCTGGGAAAAATTCATATTATATTCTGTTACGCCTTGATCTGCAAGAAAGGTGAAACGAGAAGCATAAAAGACTAGAGCGGAGCTGAATAATGCCGGGTTCATTCCAGCACAGGAGAGCCGGAGCCGAGATGACTGAACTGCTGAAAGCCTTTTAGTGTTATGCATGAATTTAATTAATGATATGGAGTGTCCCGGCATTATTGATATTCCTCTATGCGCTATCGGGTCCCCGCGTGCCAAGCACAAGCATATCCAATATATTCATTGTGCTAAAAGGGTTTCCCAGCGCAGAGCTTCATGGCATTTCTGCAGTATGGACACTTCTAGATGCTTTAGGCACTGGTCTACAAAGGAGAGAAGGGACTGTAAAGCAAACATCAAAATGAGTCCACCCATGGTGATAGTACCTTGTTCCCCACCTCTTCCTTCCTGTGACCCTTAATGGGGTATTCCCACTACATTGATTTAAGGGGGTTTTCTCACCATACTGTTTCACAGAGCCACAGACAGCTTCAAACTCACACTTCAAGGTCAGGCTGTGGGTGGTTCTATAAGTGATTGATATATCAGCTCTCCTTTTCCTAGCTGATCCTTTTACAGTGAGATGAATGCTGGAGGTTTGCAAGTTTTAGTACACAAGGCTACAGAGCTCTAAAGAGTTAAAGCTTGCCAGTAACTTATATAAACAAGCTTCTGTGCTACTGATTACACTCACCAAGGAGTGAGTCACTGTAGTCGGACAGGGCAGCTAAAGCAAGCAGAGCAGAAAGCAGGGGTAGGTAACCTACAAAAGCTAGTGTACACTTGTGTACATTGATTTAAGGGGTTTTCTCACCATACCGTTTCACAGAGCCACAGGCAGCTTCAAACTCACACTTCTAGGTCAGGATGTGGGTGGTTCTATAGCAGCTCTCCTATTCCTAGCTGATCCTTTTACAGTGAGATGAATGCTGGAGGTTTGTAAATTGTAGTACACAAGTCTACAGAGCTCTAAAGGGTTAAAGTTTGTTAGTAATTTATATAAACAAGCTTCTGTGCTACTGATTACACTCAGCAAGGAATGAGTCACCGTAGTTGGACAGGGCAACTAGAGCAATCAGAGCAGAGAGAGGGGGTCGGTAACCCACAGAAACTTGTGTACACTAACAGTAGATACAATCTCCTCAATCTCTTAAACAAAGACAAATTTAAAAGAGCAATGTATTTGGTTATAGTCTTTCTTTACCTTAAAGGGAACCTGTCACATAGGTTGTGCCCCCCTTGCTGAGAGCAGCACAAGCTAGTGACAGACCTGCTGTTTCCAGCACTGTGCCGCTTATTCTGTAAAATGCAGCAGTTTTAGAGCATTTACCCCTTAAATCTTATTCATGAGCAGGACTAGCCTCAGGTGGGCGGGGTTTGAAAAAAACGGACTCGTCGAATGACTCTTTTCTGGCTGAAAACTACAGATTTGAGCATAAAATACACAAAAACTCCAGCATCTTACAGAATAAGGGACACAGCGCTGGAAACAGCAGGTCTGACACAAGCTTGTGGTGTCCTAAGCAAGGGGGGCATAATCTAGGTGAAAGGTTCTCTTTAAGCGATTCATTATAGTAAGTAAACTGCTTGAAATTTACAATAAATACAAAGGCAAAGGTTAATAAGGACTGTTACCAAATGCTGTACATTGCTGTTCTAATTTGGCTCCATTTCTGAGTTAGAGCAATTCTTATCTCCTGCTTGTGTACACAAGATTCTGTAGTTATCGACCACCATTCTCTGCTCTAGCAGTGGTCGGGATAGAGACATCAATCCCTGCTGTGTCTTATCAGCAGCAAAGGAGCTTTTGTTTCTTTCTCACTGTCAAACTTTAAAGGGAACCTGTCACAGAGGTTGTGCCCCCCTTGCTGAGGACAGCACAAGCTAGTGACAGACCTGCTGTTCCCCGCACGGTGTCCCTTATTCAGTAAGATGCAGCAGTTTTAGAGCATTTACCCCTCAAATCTTATTCATGAGCAGGTGTTAGCTCCACCCACCAAAGGCTAGCTCCGCCCACTGACAGTTATTCACATGTTTCTACCTATTCAAAGTAATAGGTTTGTCAGTTGAGGTGGGCGAGGCTAGCCTCAGGTGGGCGGGGCTAGCCTCAGGTGGGCAGGGTTTGAAAAAAACTGACTCTCTGAAGGACTCTTTGAATGACTCTTCTGGCTGAAAACTGCAGATTTGAGCATTAAATACACAAAAACTCCAGCATCTTACAGAATAAGGGACACAGCGCTGGAAACAGCAGGTCTGACACTACCTTGTTCTGTCCTCAGCCAGGGGGGCAAAAACTATGTGACAGGTTCTCTTTAATCCTTTAGAGCTCTGCAGTCTTGTGCCCTGCTCTTAAAACCAGTCAATCAACAATGTTTCTGTGACAGGCTCAGGTAGTGTAAGGATGTGAAATGTGAAGTATGTATGTATGTATATTTTAATTGAATTATAGAGTCTTTGTGTAACCTAAAAAGAGTTAACCTGCTCAGAAAGTGGAAAAATGGAACCAGCGGAACCATTGCCAAAGCCAAGGTCAGAGGTACGACCCATGTCGTGGAAGCACAAGAAGGAGTCAGAGGACCAGTTTTACTACTACATGAATTGCAGGGGCTGTGAGGGCACCTGGGTCATCAGGAACCATACACCAGAGTGGTGGAGGACTTTGACCGCAGGAAGGGGCTTCATGAGAGAAGATCAAACCTGAGACTGCCTGTTTGTATATTGCAGAGTAGTAAAGCTCGTAAATCGGCCCGAACGGCTTAATAGTCTGTACCGAGGGGAGAGAGTGAGCTTCATAAAATTGCTGTGCCCAAAGGGTTACTGGGCCACAGAAGTTGAGGGGCTCCTACAAGAGTGCAATACCCAGGAGGAAGAGTCCATGGAGTAGATCCAGTATCGGAGGAGAATGTCGGTCCTATGCCATGCTGGGGAAAAGGGAGAAACTGGCTGATAACTCCTGCTATGACAGTGGCAACTGAGGCTTCCATGACCGTCACCTGTAACCCGGTGGTATCTGTACATTATTCTGCGCTGGATCTCATCCTGCCGTGGAGGAAGGCTACAGAGGAGCTGCAGCAACGAGAGGCCTAGTTCCGGATTCTGGCGGCAATTTTAGGAGCAGAAATTAAATATTCATTTAGGGCAGATTGGTTCTTGCCTTATGGGTTCCAAGTCTTCACCATTAGGGGAAACAAAGCTTAAAATTTCTCTTCATTGGTTGAACTTGATGGACATATGTACTAACTATGTAACTATGTAAGTTTTATTGAACAAAATCCACAAATACCAATATAAACCCTTGGACCGGGTACAAATTAGCTTTTAATGGTATATTAAAAAAACATATAGAAAACTAGACCTAAAGCAAACCCTATACTTACCCCTACAAAGACTATTACTACCTATACTAAAATGGGGAAAACCGCCCTCATAAGGGCGCCCCCACCAGGAACCTAACTATCAAGTCCTAATAAACCCTACTAGCAGAACCTATGAAAGTGCCCTATCAGCAGATAACAACAATATGTATATAACACAAATTCCCTATAGAAAAAAGAATACAGTTTTGCCGGGGAAAATTTGATAGACTACAATTTTACCCCCATTTGAAAAATTTGAACAGTCAGCCAATATTCTAAAAAAACAACACGTTTCACCTCCCCTTAAGAAATATATAGAGGATCATCAGGGAACAAATAAGGGCAAAAAGGGAAATAGAAAATTACATTTACTAGAAAAGGCCATTGGACACAAATATAAACAAATAAATAGGTAGACATTACGTCCCTTATAGATAAAACCAATGGTAAGTATTCATGATTTTGGCCCAAAAATTTCTTTTTATCATCTTTTTATCTACCTTATTTTTTATATGGTTTTCGGGAAAGGATGCACTGTTTTGGGGAAAATTCCTCAAATTTAAATTTTTGGGACCATAAAAAATGAAATTTTCCCTTTGGGTTTTCCCATCTATCAAGGGCCCTTAATTTTTTATTTAATCATTTGTGTATATTTGTGTTATGTGTCCTTTCTAGTATATTTTTTAGTATATTTATATATTTTAAATATACCATTAAAAGTAAATTTTTATCCGGGTTGTTGGGGTTTATACTGGAAAATTGGGGATTTTGTTTTTTAAACTTTGTGTATAACCGGGCATTTTATTTTTTAGGGGGTTCCCCACCTTAAAAAAAACCTTTTTAAAGGGGCTTTTTTCACACGATTTTTTTGTGTTTCCATTTTAAAGGATCCCCCAAAAAGGGATCTAAACAATTGTCAGTGTGTTTTTCCCTTTTTGTGTTCAATGGAAAAAAAGGCGCACCCGCCGTTCCCCGGGAAGATCGGCGATGCGTTTTTGGGAGGACTCTTCTGCGCTGTGCTTTTCGCATCCGCTTTAAAAATTGACAGGGCAATTCTTATTGCGGGTTTCGCAAGTGAAAGGGCCCCTAGGGGATAATTAATGGAGTCCGCTTTTGGGACCCCGTCCAAAAGGCTCCAAACCCCCGGGGTACGTATCCCGCTGCGCTTTGCATCCCGAAAAAAGGGATGCGAAAAAGGGGGGCAGTGACGGGGTGCAGGTGGAGGGGGGTGAGGGGGGCTTTGGGTCACAGGACGGCGCCCCGGGTAGAGGTGGAACCCCGGGGTTGAGTGGGGCAGGAAAAGGATTCGCGGGACCGGCGCAGGATGGGGTCGCGGGGACCAGCGCAGGAGGATCGTGGGACCCGGGCAGGATGGTCCGGCCCGGGGCCAGCGCAGGATTGGGTCGCCCGGGATTTGGGGCCGGATGGAAGCGCGGGACCCGGTTTTAGGGTGGAACGCCGGGGGCCGGGGCAGGATGGATTTTCCCCGGGACCGGCCCGGGGGTGGATCGCGGGACCGTTTAGGGGAACGCGGGGACCGGCCCCAGGGGTTCCAAAGAATGGGGCAGGAGTTCCCATGAATGGGGGAAGGGGCTCTATGAATGGGGAGAGGCTCTATGAATGGGGGGGAAAGGGGCCTATGAATGGGGCAGGAGTTCTATGGAAAGGGCGGGGCTCTATGAATGGGGGCCCAAAAAAGCTCTATGAATGGGGTGGGGGAGGGGTTCTATTTAATTTTGGGGGAGGGGTTTTTTATAATGAATTTGGGGGGAAAAAGGGAGAGTTTTTTTTCAATTTTGAAAAACCATCCGGGAAATGGGTCCTTTTAAAAGGCCCAAGGGTTTAAAAAAATGCCAAAAAGGATCCCAAATAAAGTATCAAAATGTTTTTGTTTTTCGGAAACCGCTTTCCGGATGCGTTTTTTTACCCCATCAAAAAACGGATCCCTAAAAAAAAGGGCAAAAACGTCAATTGAAAAAGAAAACCCTTATCTGTTTTTTTGTTCTTTTTTGGGCATTTGGTTTCCTTTAAATGTTTTTTTTTGAAACATTTTAAAAGTAAACCCAAACGACGCCCAAACCCATCCCCCCCTGCCCCGGGGGCGTTCGTTCTTCCGGGCCCCCCCCAAAGGAGGGCCGCGGGGAGTGGCCCCCCCACGGGCCAGGCCCGGTCCCGTGGGCGCGCTCGTTTCCCCCGGGGGTGTAATAACTTACCCGACCCCGCTTCCCTTTCCCGGCGCGCCGTCCGGCGACGGGCGTTTTCCCCCCTTCCCTTTAAAGGGGCCGCGCGCCAGTCTCCCCTCTTTAAAGGGCCCCGTGCGCCGGTTAAAAAGGCTGATTGCCCCCCCACTGACCCTATATATTGGCTCCCCTCCGGAGCCCCCCTGCCGGATCTTTTGTGCCCTTTGAAACCTATTGTTAAAGCGGGTTTTTTCCCCCGTTTGTGTTACCGTGTACCCAGCCCTCCGCTCCCGTTTCCTTTACCACCCAAAAACCCCTCCGCCCGGCCCCCCGGGGCCCCAATGCCCCCGTCCCCCATGTCCCCCAGCCTCACCCATTCCGTACCCCGCCTACCCCTTTGGGGCCCCCCCCAAGCAAAGTCCCGCCAGTTGGAAAAAGCCTGGAGTTCTCCGCCGCAGCCCGTCCATCCCCCCTTTGCGGCGGGCCTGGTGAAAACCCGGGTTTTACTTAATTTCCCTTCCCTGGCTGGGCTTTTCCCCCATGCCCTGCCGGGGGCCCCCCGCGGTTTCCCCTACCACTGCCCCTTACAAAAAGCCATGGAAAATTTAAAAAAAGGTAATAATTATGTAGCTGGGCCGTAGCCAACCCAAATGGGAAACTGAGGGAGGGAAGACAAAAAGCTTCACATTTAAAAAGGGGGGAGCCCTGTCCCGCCCACTTTTTAGTTTTTGCTCAATGGTTTTCTTTTTGTGAAGTTCCCCCCTCAGAAATTTTCCCGTGAAAGGGCAGTTCTTTAGGGATTTTAAGGGAAAGGGAATTTTCCTACCCAAACAGCCGGCAAAAGGTGTTTGGAAAAGCCCAAACAGTGCCTCCCGTCATACTCACTGATCCACCCGGAGAAAGCCAAGGTAAAAAAGGGAATTTTCTGTCGCCAGAGCCAAACAAAGGTTTCAGTTTCACAGCTGGACTTGGGAAAAGAGGGGGAAAAGCAGGACAGAAAGGTAAAGTTGAAAGTGAAGCACTGAGTAACCCCAATTTGGGGAGGCCCGGGAAAAAATTCCCTGAAAGAAGGAACTGGGAAGGGGGCAGGTTTTAATCGGTATGGGCTTTGGGAAAAGGGGCTGGAGTATTTAAGAGGGGCCCTTTTGGCTTTGGCGGTGGCCCCGTGCCCGAAGAGACCGGGGCAAAGGTGCTTTTTTAGGTTACTGAGAAAGGTAATTGCCTTGGGAGCAAAATTTTGAATATGAAGTATTTGTACCCTGCTGAAATTTTCTTGTTTTTCCCCTTCAAAAAAAGTAAAAGGAAGTGGGAATGTGAAAAGTCCTAAAAGTTTTGTGTTGTTAGTTAAAACCCGAAAACTCCTGGAACTGTTGTTGGGGTTTTTTTATTGTAAGCGCCCTGCTCCAGCCCCCGCAGCCCCCTTTTTCTCCATGATTTGGGGAGGTTCCCAGAGCCCCCGGACCCCTTCCAGTCAAAAAGTGAAAAGGGAAGTCTAGCGTTTAAAAGAATTGGAAAAACCCATTTTAAGGTAATTTTTTAAGCCTTTTTTTCTGAAATGAAATTTAAAGCTATAAATCATCAAAAACATTATTATTTCTAAATTGCCGGGAAAGGGGAAGAAATCATTTAAATTACAATTCTTTCCCTATTGGGTTTTTTTGGAAAAGGGATTTTTTTAAGGGGTGAAGTGTCCCGTCCTCCTTGGGAGGATGGGAAAACCCGATTTTTTGTTTTTTTTTTTTTTTGATTTGTGTGTTTTGACTTTATACTTTTGGATACTTATAAGATCCTAACCACAGTTTCAGGTAGGGAATAGGAAATAACAAAAGTCATAGCCCAAATTTTTTTAAAGGTATCTAAAATTTTATTTTTTTAATAAATTTTTCTATCCGAAAAAAAAAAATTGAAAAGCTCTGCCCAAAACGTATTTCCCAAAAATGTACCCAAAGGTTTTGGAACATGTTTTCCCGTGCAGAAAAAGTGTTCCAATAGTTTTTAAAAAGGGTTTTTTGGAAGCGTTTTTAACGGGGGCAAGAATTGACATGTTTAATTCTTTGATCAGATCCTTAAAAAGCATCCCCAAAAAACGTTTTGTTTTACATTGAAAAACAATATGAAGCACACTGGCATTGGGTTTTGAAAATGTTTAGCTCCATTTTAAATGTCCAAAAAAATAATTTCCCCCCCCCCCCCCCCCCCCCCCCCTCCCCCCCCAAAAAAAAGTATCTAATTTAAAAGCCATGTGAACATCCCCTAAATGGTTATTCCCATCACATCAAGTAAGCAATTTTTAAAATGCATGTTACTAAAAAAATGTATGCTTTACCTAATACGGGCTTTTTTGCACTTTCAACTTGCTTTCTTGTCTCCTTGGTTACCGATCCCCATTGTGTGCTTTCAATAGTGGTCGGTAATGCAGTGTTACCTCGTTTTGGCCCTGGCCCTGCTACTCTTTGCTTCAAAAGATTGCAGTAAAGACAAGTGGCGCTGCTTACCTGTACATGCGAGTTCCTGATACTGCTATTTGAACAGTTCACAGCACACAGTGGTTGCATGGTAACTGCTCAGGAAGCTTGCACATCAGCTATCCTGACTGCACACCTGGAGCTGATTAGCAACTTTTAGTTTTTATAAAGCTCATACAGCAAGGTCCTGTATTGTCCTGTTAAATAATTGTTTCTTGAAATCTATTGTCTAGTTCAGTTGTGTAATTTTATAGTATAAAGTTTTTTCTAAGTTCCATTTGGCCAAGTTCTACAGTATGTAATTCTTGAGAAAATTTGTTTAGTGTTTATATACTTTCTGCTCTGCTCCTCTCCAAGGAAAGCTGCTTGCTATATTAGGGTCAGTTGTAGCTTAGGGACGTGTTTGAGGGAAAGCTTTATGATCAGTTCTAGAGATTGAGAGTAGCTGTAGGGCAATGTTTAGGGAAAGATTTAAGGACAGTTTAGGCCAGTTATCTCTATTACTCTCTCGATTCTGGATTAAACCCATATGTGGAAATTTCCCCAACCATGCATTTGTCACAAGCCACCTTCTTTTCATTCATACTCTGCATTGTTTTTTCTTATGACTCCTGGTCTACTTCCCTGTTTGCCTTGTTTGTTGTTTGAAGTTCAACAGAGTCGTTACAAAGACATCACACAGCAGAAAGGAACCAAGAGTGAAGGCAGAGACCAAGCTGAGCAACACAAATTGGCTGCTTATTATTATGTCATGCCTTTACCCATAATACCTAGGCAATGTTATTTCTAGATGTAGCCTTTTCTATGCAATTTAGTTTTATTATACTGTTACAAACACAAAATCAGTCACGTCCATAACTATAAATAATAAGGAATGGAACTTTCCATATAATAAAATGTTATTAGTGTCACCTGTATTGTGTCCATTCATTATTGACAGCAATTACACTACCATTGAAAAGTTTGGGGTCACTTAGAAATTTCCTTATTTTTAAAAGAATAGCAGTTTTTTTCAATGAAGCTAACATTAAATGAATCAGAAATACACTATATACATTGTTAATGTGGTAAATTACTATTCTAGCTGGTTGTTAATCTACATAGTTG
The DNA here is from genome assembly GCA_025379985.1 of Phyllomedusa bahiana. Classification (NCBI taxonomy): domain Eukaryota; kingdom Metazoa; phylum Chordata; class Amphibia; order Anura; family Hylidae; genus Phyllomedusa; species Phyllomedusa bahiana. Next base: position 11,393 of record JAODAL010019894.1, on the reverse strand, counting down.
TATAGAGGCCCATTTCCAATAACCATCACTCCAGTGTTCTAATGGTACATTGTGTTTGTTAACTGTGTAAGAAAGCTATTGGACATTTTGAAAACCCTTGTGCAAGTATGTTAGCACAGCTGAAAACAGTTTTGCTGATTAGAGAAGCTATAAAACTAACCTTCCTTTGAGCTAGTTGAGAATCTGGAGCATTATATTTGTTGGTTCGATTAAACTCGCAAAATGGCCAAAAAAAGAGAACTTTCATATGAAACTCGACAGTCTATTCTTGTGCTGAGAGATGAAGGCTATTCCATGCGAGTAATTGCCAAGAAACTGAAGATTTCCTAGAACGGTGTTTACTACTCCCTTTAGAGGAGAGCACAAACATGCTCTAAACAGAGTAGAAAGAGAAGTGGGAGGCTCCGCTGCACAACTGAGCAGCAAGACAAGTACATTAGAGTCTCTAGTTTGAGAAATCGATGCCTCACAGGTCCTCAACTGGCAGCTTCATTAAATAGTACCTGCAAAACGCCAGTGTCAACGTCTACAGTGAAGAGGTGACTCCGGGATGCTGGCCTTCAGGGCAGAGTGGCAAAGAAAAAGCCATATATGAGATTAATATGGGGTAAATATGGGCTAAAGAACACAAACATTGGACAGAGGAAGATTGGAAAAAAGTGTTGTGGCCAGACAAATCGAAGTTTGAGGTGTTTGGATCACACAGAAGAACATTTGTGAGATGCAGAACAACTGAAAAGATGCTGGAAGAGTGCCTGACGCCATCTGTCAAGCATGGTGGAGGTCATGTGAGGGTCTGGGGTGGCTTTGGTGCTGCTAAAGTGGGAGATTTGTACAAGGTAAAAGGGATTTTGAATAAGGAAGGCTATCACTCCATTTTGCAACACCATGCAATACCCTGTGGGGGGCGCTTAATTGGAGCCACTTTCATCCTGCAACAGGACAATGACCCAAAGCACACCTCCAAATTATGCCAGAACTATTTAGGGAAGAAGCAGGCAGCTGGTATTCTATCTGTAATGGAGTGGCCGGCGCAGTCACCAGATCTCAACCCCATTGAGCTGTTGTGGAAGCAGCTTGACCGTATGGTGCACAAGAAGTGCCCATCAAGCCAATCCAACTCGTGGGAGGGGCTTCTGGAAGCATGGGGTGACATTTCTCCAGATTACCTCAGCAAATTAACAGCTAGAATGCCAAAGGTCTGCAATGCTGGAATTGCTGCAAAGGGAGCGATGAAAGCAAAGTTTGAAGTAGAAAATAATTATTTCAAATACAAATCATTATTTCTAACCTTTTCAATGTCTGGACGATATTTCTATTCATTTTGCCACTCATTTGATAAATACAAGTATGAGTTTACAGGGAAAAAAAAAATTGTCTGGGTGACCCCAAACTTCTGAACGGTAGTGTAAATCTTAAAATCTTTAATTTAAGCTTTCTTCCTTGAATTTTAGGCAATGCATCTTTTCTCCAGCACCTGGACGTCCCGAGTGTGTTTCTGGAGGTATCATATGAACAGCTGGAGAATGACAGAGGTTTAATTAGTGTCACTTTTTAAGCTGATAAAGCTGTAGGGCTTGGAGTTAGAACAGATAAATCCACACAACACTATGGAAACATTCCGGTCATCGGAGAATGCGGAAAAGGGAGTTTATTTGCAGTGTGCATATGAGGCCTCATGAACGTGGCCCTATTCAAGTATTGAGTTGTACGACACCATAATGTGACATATACTGTACTTCCAGATGTCTTCAATTTCATACGGAAGCAAAGAGAGGTCAGGGGCATAGACTTTGTGTAAGGTTGGTGCCTTTTACCAAAAATAATATGGTGGAATTATAAGGGGGTATGATCATGAGTGGGGAGGGGTAAGGTTGTCGTGCTGGAAAACAGGATACAGCAAGATCACATACATGTTACCAAATTTTGTTCTGTGTCTTTTGCCCTTATATAGAAAAAAATTATATCCCCCAGCTTCTAAAGTACTGAGTGTCTGAAAAACTCATAGCAAAACCATAGCAAATTGTGATAAAACTTGCTACCACTCCATGTAAATGCATTTACAGTATATCTATAGAATAAGGCTTAAAGGGGTTGTTTCACTTCAAAGATTAGCTTTGAACATGTAGGGAACAGTAAATGAAAGCATTTTCCAAATACATTGCTTTGTTTATTTTTCTTTGTTGAGGAGATAACAGTGATTTTATTAGCTCTGAGTGCAGGTTTCTCTAGTTTACCGTCCTGTTCTCCCCTTCTGGTTGTCTTATCTGATAGCAGGGATGACATCATCACACAGGTCGGCAAATAGATATGCCAGCAACTTGAGAGCTTGAGCAGGGCTGGGGCAACGAGTAGGCAAAGGCAGGTGACCGCACTGGGCGCTACTTCATCCCAGGCAGAAAATTGGATGCAAAGGGGGCACAAGGAAGTATGAAGTGTGCTGACTTTTCTATTTGGGGAACTATATGTTTTATTTGCCTGGGGCACAAGAATACCTTGTCCTAGTTCTGAGCTTGAGTGTTATGTGATCTAACAAAGGAGACTAATTACTACTATTCACTTTAGCTTTGGAGCTTCTCTGGACTTGAGAGAAGGTGATTTTTATCTAAGGTCAGAGTAATTAGCAGACTTTTGAATACCAGAGCTGATATACTAATTACTCACAGCCTGACCATGAAGAGACAGGATGCATGAATGAAAGCTGCTCTGTGAAACAGCATGGTGAGATAACCCCTTTAAAGGGATAGTCCTCTTTAAGCCATATAAAGGCCAAGCCATATCCTAGAAAGCTAATCATTACCCCTTATCCTACAAAGAAGTATTAATTAGCTTTAAAGGGATGTTACTGTTTCATTAATTAGCTTTAACCATGTAGGCCAAGGTAAATGAAGACTACTAACAAATACATTGCTGTTCTGATTTTACTTCTCTTCAGAGTTATAAGTAGATCTTCTATCCTCCTTTTGCACACAAGCCACCAGCCACATATTGCTGCTCTTACAGGCTGCAGCAGTAGTCAGGATGACGACTTACTCCATGCTCTGTTCCTTATCTTGAGAGACCAGAGCTCAGTTATATTAATTCCTGAAAAATTTTAACCCTGTAACCTTGTGTACTACAGTTTACAAACCTCCTGCACTCAATTCACTGTAACAGGATCAGCTAAGAATAGCAGAACTAATATGCCATTCATTGCTGTAGAACCACCCACAACCTGACCAGTGTGACAAGTGTGAGTCTGGCGCTTGTTATGACTCTGTAAAACAGCATGGTGAGAACATGTAGGCAAAGGCAAAGAAAGGTTATTACCACATATATTTCTGTTCTGATTTTGCTTTATTTCACAGATATAGCAGATTATCTATCTTGCTTGTTTACAGATGGTTTCCAAAGCTACTGATCATCTCTGTTTTCTAGCAAACCCCTACCCCCTCTGCTAAGAAGATATGGCAGGCAGTGATGCAGAGATGGTTGTAAACCAGCAGGATAGATAACCTGCTGTTTCTTTGAAATGAAGAAAAATCAGAGCAGAAATATATTTGGAAAGATTGTTTATTTACCTTTACCTACACATTTAAAGTTAATAAATTGTATTGTACTGCAGAATTGGGTCAAAGTCAAATTCTAGCTGAATCTGAATCTACCTGAATCTGAATCTACCTGAATCTGAGTGCTTCAGTTCATGTTGGCCAGAAATCACCATCCTCAAAGTGATAGTAAGGAGGGGGTTAGGAATTTTTAACAGATCTGCAAAGCTTAACTTGCAGGTCCCTTGGTGCTGATGTTGTGATGTCACTTCTCATCCATTATAATTTCCAATCCAACATTTCCTTAGCGAACCCTAAACTGAGTTGTCCTGGAAATGATGTCAGAGCATGAGCATCACAGCACTGGAGGCAACAGGGAGCATTAAGCTAAGCCTTGCAGACTAGTTAACTAACCCTAACCCTAGTTTAGGGTTTGGGTTGTGGTTATTGTGAGGATTAGTTCTATGTTTAGGGTTAGATCACAGTCAAAAAATGTGGGTTCAGATCAGACAGCGCTGACATGGGTATGGGTATACCAATGAATATTCTTTTACTAATAAAGACCAATGTAGTTAGTGTTAAACTGGGGTGCCTGGGCTCACCAATGGAGTTAATTCTTGGGGCCCATCAGTGAAGTTGATTTTTGGTACCAGTGGAGTTGATTCTTGGAGCCCACCAGTGGAGTTGATTCTTGGGGCCCACCACTGGAGTTGATTCTTGGGGCCCACCAATGGAGTTGATTCCTGGGGCCCGCCAGTGGAGTTGATTCTTGGGGCCCAGCACTGGAGTTGATTCTTGCAGCTCACCACTGGAGTTGATTCTTGGGGCCCACCAGTGGAGTTGGTTCTTGGAGCCCACCACTGGAGTTGGTTCTTGGAGCCCACCACTGGAGTTGTTTCTTGGGGCCCACCATTGGGGTTGATTCTTGGGGCCCACCAGTGGAGTTGATTCTTGGGGCCCACCACTGGAGTTGATTCTTGGGGCCCAACACTGGAGTTGATTCTTGGGGCTATATAGTGAAGCTGATTCTTGGAGCCCACCAGGAAAGTTGATTCTTGGGGCTCACTAGTGGGGTTCATTCTTAGGGTTATACAGTGAAGCTGATTCTTGAGGCCTACAGGTGGAGTTGATTATTGGGGCTCACCAGTGGAGTTGATTAATAGGGTCCCCAAGGGAAGATGATTTTTGGGGCCCCAAAGTGGAGTTGATTCTTGGTGCTTACTAGTGAAGTTGATTCTTGGGGCCGACCACTGGAGTTGATTTTTGTGGCCCACTAGTGGAGGTGATTTTTGGGGCCCACCAGGAAAGTTAATTCTTGGGGCCCACTAGTAGAGTTGATTCTTGGGATCCACTAGAAGAGTTGATTCTTGGGTCCTACCAGTGGAGTTGATTCTTAGGCCCCACCAGTGGAGTTGATTCTTGGAGCCCATCAGTAGAGTTGATCTTGGGTCCTACCAGTGGTGTTGATTCTTAAGCTGCACCAGTGGAGTTGATACTTGGGGCTCATTATACAGCTACTGTACATGACTGCACATAACTCAGATACCTCTTGCTTTTTGCTTCCCTTTCTCTATCTTTCTCCCTGAAATATTCCAAAAGGTTTATGGGAAGAGAACTTACCTCTCTAGTGCCATCTATTGGATGTAGCAAACTTCAAGTCCCATCTGACTCACTGAGTCTTGCAGTGTGAAAGGGATTTAAACCATGCCAGTTTTGTTCATCTGCATACAGCTATTTTAGGATGTTTGCCCTTTGTCCGTGCAGAGTAGAATTTTCCAGCTAAATGAGAGGTATTGAATGTGGTTCAAAAGGGGTGAGGTAAAAAGCACACCCAGGTCTGCTATTCTCAGTGGCTCCCCTGTATGCCAGTCTGAGCCCGTCTGCATTTGTGCCAAGGCTGCCACCTCTTTTCCTGTTCCTGGCCATCAGCTCCTCCATGGCAATATACAGACATGAAAATATGTTCCAAACATCTGCGGCAGTGTATAGTAACGTAAGGACGGATCCTTCCGGTCTGTCAGTCTTTAGTAACATTTCCCCTTAGGAGATGATACTGTTTTGCTATTTAATATCACACACAGCAGACGAAATGTCTGAGTAAAGGGCACAAATGCTGCTCCTTGCCATAATGGCCTTTAGTGCTGCATGATTGTTTTTGGCATCATATATACAGTTACATAATAATAACACTGGCTATGAGCGGTCTGTGATGTTACTGAATACGGCAGATGTTCTAGAACAAAAACATGTCAAAATGTGAAGTATTACTTATAGCTTCTCCTTCTGTTACTGTCCATTACGTTTCATTCCTTTCCTTACATCATGACAAAGTGATCAGACATCTAACCCTGACCTTATTCACATAACCACCTAAGTGTACAGACATGAAGCCAGAAAACTCCTTACCTAAAATACTCTGTGCTGCTGATGACCTTGTTGAGTTCAACTGGTATTCCCATCTCATTAGCTTTAAACATGTAGATAAAGGTAAATAAGATTATTACCAAATACAGGCAGTCCCCAGGTTATGGATGGGATAGGGACTGTAGGTTTGTTCTTAAAGGAGTTGTCTCATCTCAAAGTTTCATAGGATGCATGAATGAAATAATGCTGCTTTGCTCTGTCACTTCTTGGTCAAGCTGTCTGTAATTAGCATATGAGCTCCGTGTATTCAGACTTTTCTGTTTTAGTCTAGATTAAATAAATTACCTTCTCTGAGGTCTGGAGAAGCTTCTGAGCAAATGTAAACAGTAGAGTAATTTCTGTCTTTTGTCTGAAATATCAGATAACACACAAGCTCTCACACTGCAGGCCACAACCTGTGTGATGATGTCACTCCCTGCTATCAGATAGAACAAACAGCAGGAGAGAAGGAGTACACAGGTCAGTCACTTGGAAAACTAGAGAGAGCACAGAAGGTGATAAAATCACTTTTAGCTCATTAACAAAAAAAAATGAACAAAGCAATATATTTGGAAAACGTCTTCATTTATTGTTCCCTACATTTTGAAAGCTATTCTTTGTAGCGAGACAACCCTTTTAAGTTGAATTTTATTAAATGTAACTTCAGTTTTGAATAGTGCAGGGAACGGTTACTACATTTGTTTTGCTGTCTGTGCACCTGTTAAGAAGATTTCACCTCATTTTCCCACCCTGTGCTGCTGTGGTGTGCTGGAACTTGTCGTTCCACAGCTACAAACTACTGTGGAACATAGAACTACAAGTGCCAGCATGCCCCATGAGTTTCCGTTTCTAACTAGGGAACAGATGTAAGTCGGGGACTGCCTGTATATTGCTGTTCCAATTTTGTTTAATTTCCGAATTAGAGCAGGTCTTATCTCCTGCTTCTTTGCTCAAGTTTCTCTAGTTACCGACCACCTCTCTTTGCTCTACATGCCTTGGGCGGGATGGTGACGTCACTTCTTGCTGTGTCTTATCAGCAGGATGGAGCTACTCTGTCTCAGTTTAAGAAAAGCTTCAGCCTTTAGGGTATGTACACAAGGCTTATTGCGGCGTGCATGGCACGTGCCGCAATACACTGGGTGTTTTGGAACCACACGCTGATCAGTGTGTAATTCTAAAGCATGGGGGGGGGGAAATTTGAAGCTCTCCTGATTGCCCCTAACGGTGAGAGCCAGTGCTGCCGTCAGTCATCTGTTAACACGGAGGTTCAGCTGCCAGGGCTGGAGTTACAGTGGGTACGGTGAGAGCCCAGGCTGGCGTCCGTCATCTATTAACACGGTAAAATGGGAAAAATGCCCTTATGACACAGCAACGAAAATAGTTGTGCTGTAGCAGAGTGTGGAAGCGGAAGTGTGAGGTAAGACCTCCAGCCTTCCTCAGTACACAGTCAAGACCTGGGTAGCCCTTGCCCCTCTGTATGAGTGCGGACCAATTGAGCTTCACTTGGAAATGCTGGTGGTTGACGCTCCTTTTCCACCCAGGTGCCCTTTTTCTTGGCATTCTTTTTCTCGTTTTACTCAACGTGCTGGAGGAAATTGTCTCTGTTCTTTGTTCCTGTCCGTGCTCCATACTCCCTGTCCTCTGAATAACCTACATCTGGTCAAGTCTTCCTGTACCTCCCTTGTACAATTCAGAGGAATATTTGTATCAGCTATTTTGTACATGCAAGTTTTTTAGCAGTTTAAGTCTAGAAAACACATTTCTAAGATAGGATGGAATCCCACCACATCTTTGTTTCTCTTTTTTTAATTGTATTAAATGGGTTGTCTCACTACAGGGATTGCTAGTTATGTTAAAAATCTTGCAAAAACAAGTCATTTTGCAATATGTGTCCATTAACAGTGTCCTACCTTTTCCTGTTTTTGACAGCACCATGCCCCATAAATTTCAAAACATCACTCTTGAGCCACTCTTAACAATTGTAAAGAACAAATGTCTGTTAGAAACCACATTTTTATAATAGGACCTGTAGAATAGCTGCATTTCACAGCATCATGACCCAAACGATTATAAAAAATGACTTCTCAGCCACTGTTAAAAATTGTGAGGGAGAAATGCCACTAAGAAGCCACATTTCTGTTCCAAAGGACCATGATTACAGCTGTATCTGACAGCACCATGACCCCAAAACCATTGACAATGCGAAAAATTCTAAAGATGAAGTGAGTAGTGTTGAGCGATTTTTATCGACAAAGTTGAAATTGGCAAGGTTTTTATGGTGATCGAAATTTCCAGATCATGCGATAATTAAGGTTAAAATCTGTGCATCATCTATTAAGATCGCGCCATTTTCGGCGTTTCCAGTAATTTTGGCGGCCAGCAAATCAGATTACAGAATAGAGCAGGGTGAGATGTGTGTGCAAGTCATGACTGGGATGTGTATGGTTGCGTTTGGCTGGAAAAAATCACATAAACCTCGTTTTACATAGAACAGCGTTTCCTGTTCAGCCTTGGTGTCTCTCAGCGTCTCATAGGAATAGGACGTGCGCTCTGCCTGTGGCCAAACAGCTCATCGAAATTAGTCTATTTCTGCACAGAGAAACCTCTACTATTAGCTGTGATCCTTCCAATTTAGTTAGATTAGAGATTTGAAGATTTTATGTAGTTAGCTAGAGAATTTTAAAGCAGCATCTACCGCTGTAAAGTCACGGGGGGGACGGGGTGGAGGGGGCCCCGCAGGCGAACACAGACAAGCTCTATCTATAAAGAACACTGGATAAAGTTCACCAAGACTTAGTGTAGACATTGCACTGCAATATCTTTATTATTAACAGTTTGCTATTGAAATATTTCCTGGATATTGGGCAGCCTGAACATTTTGGATACACATCATTTCTAGTAACTGCGGGGTCTCTTTGTTAGGTGCAAAACTCCCTTTCATTATCAGTACGCATTTCAGATAGGTGTTCATTTTCAATTTTACCAATTCCACCTGTGTTGATATATCCAACTTGCAGTTAAATTACAATCCAGCAATCTTGTAGTCAGCACAGGTTGTTTGTTGCCAAAAATACCGTGTATCATACGAAAACATTACGGATACGTGTTTTTTGACTTTTGCGCACACAGCTTTGTTCATTGACGCAGCATCCACGTAAATCTTAAAAACAGCAATTCTATAGTCACCACGGTGAATGAAGGTGCAAAAAATACCGTGTTTATACAAAAATAACGAAGTGTTTTTTATTTGCGCACCCAGCTTTTCATGACGCGCATCACGTAAATCTTAAACAGCAATTATAGTCACCACAGGGGATTGAAAGGTGCAAAAAATACCGTTTATTATCCCAAAAATAACAGATCGTGTTTTTTGACTTTTGCGCACCAGCTTTGTTCATTTGACGCAGCACCCAACGTAAATCTTAAAAACAGCAATTCTATAGTCACCACAGGTGAATTGAAAGGTGCAAAAAATACAGTGGTATTATACGAAAACATAACGGGATACGTGTTTTTTGACTTTTGCGCACCCAGCTTTTTTTATTGATGCAGCATCCACGTAAATCTTAAAACAGCAATTCTATAGTCACCACAGGTGAATTGAAAGGTGCAAAAATACAGTGTATTATACAAAAAACATAACAGATACGTGTTTTTTTTGACTTTTGCGCACCCAGCTTTGTTCATTGACGCAGCATCCACGTAAATCTTAAAACATAAATTTCTATGGGCACCACAGGTGAATTGAAAGGTGCAAAAAATACCGTGTTTTATACGAAAACATAACAGATACGTGTTTTTTTACTTTTGCCCACTCCAGATTTGTTGATAGAAACCGTGCAGTTAAATTTAAATCCAGAATTTTGTTTTTGTTTTAGAGGGATTTGAGAATAGCTGTGATTTGCCGCTTTTTAAAAAGAGACTTTCCAAAACTATTCCATACCTTCTCAAATTTTTATATTTCTGAACATGGAGCGAAATGCAGGTGGTAAGCGAGCAAAGATGGGGTTAGCACATGGAGGTCGAGGTACGAGAGAAGGTGCTCCTTCCAGTGCTGGCGACAACACGCCTGCCAGCGGATCGTCAGTTGCAGGACCGTCAGGCCTGTCATCGCTGGGTCAGGGCCCTGTGAATCTAAGTAAAGAACATCGTCGCCAATCTGTCCTTCAGTGGTTAATGCAACCTGCATCTAGCAGTCTTACCTCCTCGTCCTCGCAGTCACGGCCACAAATGGGCGTCATCAGCATCATCAGCATCCGTCCAACATGAAAACAGCCCAAATGTCAACTCGTGTACCCACCACTGTGGATAATCCATTGTCTGAAAACCTCTTTGATGACAAAATGCGGTTGGGGTCAGAAGGCATGTTAAAAGATCAAGAGGATGATTTAGTCTGCTCTGACGCCCAGTTAATGATTCCACCAGAGGAGGTGGAGGAAGCCGATCAATCGGCAAAAAACCGGGCGGTCGGCAACGCCTTGCAGTGCCCCTTGTTGTAGCCCCCAGCTTCTGGATGCAGAAAGTCAGGACGGACCAAGTCACCTGTGTTGATGATGATGATGATGACGACATTGCGGATCCATCCCGGTCTTTTCCGCAGAATTTTTCTTGCGAGCGCTTCATCAGTGGACGAGGAGGGGAAGACGATGGGGTAGTGTAATACGGGTCCGCCAAAAAAGGGAGAGGGCGGTCGCAGAAGTCCGCTGATATGATTCCGCCAGCCCGGGAAGCTCAAACCCCGCTCCTCGCTTATCGCCGTCAAAAAAGGTCCAGGACCTCTCAAGCCTGGGCCTTCTTTGAGCAAGCCTCTGATTCACCCAGCGATGTCATAAGCCGCCATTGCAGTCAAAGCATAAGTAGAGGCAAGAACATTAAGTTGTTAACAACCACCAAAAATGTCTAGTCACATGCAAGCGAATGCATGAGTTGAAATGGAGGGAACACATCGCCAAAAAAGGCCAGAACGACGCCGGGCCTCCAACCACTGTCACACCCTCTGTCTCCGCTCCTTCCCCCCTCCGCCACACCAAGCGTTCCTCAGCTGCCCATGTCTCTCAGAGTCATGATCAGGGATCAGCCTCCGCTTCAGCCTCCACCGTCGCCGAGTACCACCAGCAAACCCCCAGAGACCCATCCTACCCTTCTCCTTCCGCCAGTTTGACGACCTGCACGCCGTACAGCGGCCAGTTTTAGCTGCCAGCCTTCTGTCTTCCAGGTTTGGGAGCAGAAGAAACACTTTAACCCAAACCATCCCAAAGCCAAAAGCCTGAATGTCGGCATTGCCAGGCTTTTGGCCTTGGAAATGTTGCCTTTCCGTCTGGTGGACAAAGATGGGTTCCGCCACGTCATGGCCCTCGCCTGCCCCCAATATCAGATGCCGAGCAGGCATTTCTTTGCCAGAAAAGCCGTCCCTGCCCTGGCCAGCCACGTTTATCTAAAATTTCAAATGCGTTGTCTGCATCT